>MU715181.1:98624-114263 GCA_026770625.1 Nicotiana glauca
TCAAAGATAGACTTGAGATCTGGCTACCATCAGCTGAAGATTAGGGCGTCTGATGTCCCTAAGATAGCATTCCGCACTTGGTATGGGCATTACGAGTTTTTAGTCATGTCATTTGGTTTGACCAATGCCCCAACAACATTTATGGAGTTGATGAACCGAGTGGTCAGGCCATATCTAGACTTATTCGTAATAGTCTTTATTGATGATATCCTGGTGTACTTCCACATCTAAGAAGAGCATGAGCAGCACCTTAGAGTGGTTCTCCAGACTCTGAAGGATAGTAAGTTATATGCTAAGTTTTCGAAGTGTGAGTTCTGGTTGAGATCAGTTGCGTTTCTGGGTCATATTGTATCAGTAGAGGGTATTCAGGTGGACCCCAAGAAGATTGAGGCAGTCAAGAATTGGCCTCAACCAGCTTCAGTGATTGAGATTCGGAGTTTCTTGGGGCTAGCAGGTTATTACCGTCGGTTCGTAGAGGGATTTTCTTCTATTGCAGCCCCGATGACCAGGTTGACCCAGAAGGGTGCCCAGTTCAGGTGGTCAGATGAATGTGAGGC
The DNA here is from genome assembly GCA_026770625.1 of Nicotiana glauca. NCBI lineage: Eukaryota > Viridiplantae > Streptophyta > Magnoliopsida > Solanales > Solanaceae > Nicotiana > Nicotiana glauca. Next base: position 99,182 of record MU715181.1, read on the forward strand.
GAGCTTTCAGAAGCTCAAGACAGCTCTGACTACGGCACTGGTGTTGGTTTTGCCCAAGGGTTCAGGGCCTTACACAGTCTATTGTGATGCTTCCCGTATTGGGCTGGGAGTAGTATTGATGAAGGATGGCAAAGTCATTGACTATGCTTCAAGGCAGTTTAAGATCCATGAGAAGAATTATCCGGTTCATCAAGAGTTGGCAGCGGTTGTTCATGCTTTGAAGATTTGGAGGCATTACCTATATGGTGTGACGTGTAAGGTGTACACGGATTACAAGAGCCTTCAGTACCTGTTCAAGCAGAAGGAGTTGAATGTGATACAGAGGAGATGGCTAGAGTTGTTGAAAGATTATGATGTTACTATCTTATATCACCCGGGTAAGGCCAATGTGATGGCCGATGCGTTGAGTAGGAAGTCCGACACATGGGCAGTCTTGCTTATATCCCGGTCAGCCAGAGGCTGCTTGTCTTCGATGTTTAGGCCTTGGCCAATTGATTCGTGAGAATAGATATTTCTGAGCCAAGTAGGGTATTGGCTTGCACAGTTGCTCGTTCTTCTCTATTGGAGCGTATCCGTGATCGGCAGTTTGATGATCCCCATTTGTGTGTCCTGAGAGACACGGTGCAGCGTGGAGGTGCAATGAAGGTGACCTTATATTATTATGGTGTGTTGAGATTGCAGGGATGAGTTTGTGTTCCCAATGTTGATAGGATTCGAGAGTTTGATAGCGGAGGCTCATATTTCCCGGTATTCTATTCACTCAGGCACCGCGAAGATGTATCAGGACTTACAGCATCATTATTGGTGGCGTAGAATGAAGAAGGATATTGTTGAATATGTGGCTCAGTGTTTGAACTGTCACCAGGTCAAATATGAGCATCAGAGGTCCGGCGGTTTATTTAAGAGGATTGATCTTCCGAGTGGAAATGGGAAAGGATTACCATGGATATCATTACTGGACTTCCGTTGACCAGGAAGAAGTTTGATGCTATTTGGGTCATTTTTGATAGGCTGACCAAGTCAGCGCACTTCATTCCAGTAGCACTCTCATATTCATCCGAGAGGTTAGCGAAGATTTATATCTTGGAGATTCTTCGCCTTCATGGTGTACCGGTATCCATCATTTTAGATCGTGGTACACAGTTTACCTCGGGCTTCTGGAGAGCGGTTCAGCAAGAGTTGGGCACCCAGGTCTAGTTGAGCACAGCATTCCATCCTCAAACGGACGGTCAGTCCGAGCGGACAATACATATTTTGGAGGATATGCTCCGAGCTTGCGTCATTGATTTTGGAGGCTTGTGGGACCAATTTTTGCCTTTAGCAGAGTTCGCCTACAACAACAGCTACCAGTCCAGCATTCAGATGGCTCCGTATGAGGCGTTATATGGTAGGCGATGTCGGTTTCCAGTCGGATGGTACAAGCCGGGAGAGGCTCGGTTATTGGGTACAGACTTAGTTCAGTCGGCCTTAGATAAGGTCAAGATCATTCAGGAAAGGCTTCGTTCGGCTCAGTCACGGCAAAAGAGATGTGGCTTTTATGGTTGGTGAGCAGGTATTGCTCCGGGTATCGCCTATGAAGGGCGTGATGAGGTTCGGAAAGAAGGGCAAGCTCAGCCCTAGGTATATTGGTCCATTTGAGATTCTTGATCGAGTAGGAGAGGTGTCTTATATACTTGCATTGCCACCTAGCTTGTCAGCCGTGCATCCAGTTTTTCATGTGTCTATGCTTCGGAGGTATCACGGCAATCCTACCCATGTGTTAGACTTTAGCACTGTCCAGTTGGACAAGGATTTATCTTATAAGGAGGAGCCGGTAGCTATTCTAGACCAGCAGGTTTGTCAGTTGAGATCTAGGAGTTTTCCTTCTGTTCGTGTTCAGTGGAGCGGTCAGCCCCCTGAGGCCTCAACCTGGGAGTCCCAGTCTGATATGCGGAGCTGTTATCTACATCTCTTCCCCGACTCAGGTACTTCTTTCTTTTGTCCGTTCGAGGACGAATGGTTGTTTTAGAGGTGGAGGATGTGAAGACCCAAAGGGTCATCACCTGTTTCCTCACTCGTTCTGTGCTTTCGAGGCCTTGAAAAGCTCATTTTTACTTATCTCGATTTGTGTGCGCAATCCAGGCGCATAGCCGGAAAGCGTTTATGTTGAAATATGTGAATTCTGTGAAAATTTTGAAAAATTTTGATATTAATATGATTAAAGCTGACTTTGGTCAATATTTTGGGCAAACGGACCCAGACCCGGACCCGAGGTTGGACGCTCTCGGAAGGTCCGTAGAAAAATATGGAACTCGGGCATGTGCCCGGAGTCGAATTCCAAGGTCTAGACCCCGAGTAAAGATTTGTTTTGTTAAATTGTTTTTCTAAAATTATTGAGAAAAATGGAAATGGAAATTGAATAAAAGACTATGGTATCGGGATCGTATTTTGGTTCCGATGCCCGGTACAAGTCTTAAATATGTGTTAAGCGCTTTCTGTAAAGTTTGGTCGAAATCAGACGTCATTTGACATGTTTCGGACCTAAATATCTAAAGTTGGAAGTTTATGAAGTTTGAAATGAAAATCATGTGTTTTGAGGCTTGATTCTATGTAAATAATGATATTTTGGCGATTTGATCGCACGTTTAAGTCCGTAGGATGTTTTTGAGGTTGTGTGCATGTTTGGTTTGGAGCCCAAAGGGCTCGGGTGAATTTTGGATAGGCATCTGATTGCATTTTCTCATTTGTAAAAATCTGGTATTTTGGCTTCTGCAATTTTCGCAAATACAAAGCCAGGCTTCGCAAATGCGAAGGCCAGCTGTCGCAAATGCGAAACCAGCCCAGGTAGATCAAGCTTCGCAAATGCGAAACCAGGCATCGCAAATGCGATGGACACGTTCGCAAATGCGAGACACAGTTCGCAAATGCGAAGGGACCCCTGGCAGCCTGAGTTCGCAAATGTGATCCCAGATATCGCAAATCCCAATCCTGTTTTGTTCGCAATTGCGAACCTAGGTTTGCAATTGCCATATCCGCAGCCTATCAATTTTTATACTTAGTCAAAATTTCATCACTTTTCACCATTCTTTCAAAACCCAAACACCATAAGCGATTTTTCAAGAGCAAACTTCACCCCAAATCACTTTTAAGTTGATTTTTACTCGATTCTTTCAATCTCTAACACCATTAAACATGTTTTCCACTTGAAATCAATAGTTTTCATGGGTGAAATTGGGGTTTTTGGATAGAACCTAGGTTTTCTATAAATTGGGGAGTTGGACCTCGATTTGAGATCCGATTTCAAAACAAATTACATATTTGAGTTCGTGGGGGAATGGGTAACCGGGTTTTGGTCCGAACCTCGGGTTTTGACCCCGTGGGCCCGAGGGCATTTTTGGAATTTTTGGGAAAAACTTGGGAAAATCATTTTTATGCATTCAAATTGATTCATATAGTGTTTGTTAATGTAATTGAACAATTTGTGATTAGATTCGACCGAATTGAAGGTGGAACCGCGAGGTAAAGCGATAGTTGAGGATTAAGTGGATTTCAAGGCTTTGAGGTAGGTGTTTGGTTTAACCCTAGCTTGAGGGAATAGGAGTTGAGTCTTGTTGCTAATTGCTATGTGATCGAGTACGATGTATAGGCATGGTGATGAGTATCTATACATCGGTGTCTAGAATGACCGTGAGTCTTTATAATGTGATTGCCATGACTTGGTTGTGAACTTCGTGTTTATTGGAGGATTTCTATATGTTGTGAATAACATGTGAACGGTAAAATGATTATTTGATTCCCGGGAGCATTGGCTCGAATTGTGATACGAATATTGAAAGTATATGAAATAACTGGATTCTTTGGAGCATTGGCTCAAAATGGTAGAGTGAATTATAAGATAAAAAAAGTAAGAAAAAGAAAGCGTTGTTGATTATTCCCTTGTCGGGACGTTTGGTTGAACTTGTTGGATTCTTTCCCTTGCTGGGGTTTTTATCAAATATTTGCTTATTTTTATGTCCCTTAATTTTGACTGTTGTTTGGGAAGTTAGACTGTTAAATGATATTGAGGACCGGGTTGCACGCTGCAACAATGATATATGAGGATCGGGTTGCACGCCGCAACAATGATATTGAGGATCGGGTTGCACACCGCAACAATGATATTGAAGATCGGGTTGCACGCCGCAACAATGATATATAAGGATCAGGTTGTGTGCCGCAACAATGATATATGAGGGTCGGGTTGCATGCCGCAACAGTGGTATTTTTGGAGCGGGTTGCACGCCGTAACAGTTATTGATACCATGTGTTTGTATTGAGTGTTGATTCCTTGTTCATTGTGAATCTAAGCTGCTTTAATTTTGTTACCTGGGATTGCTGTTAATATTGTATCTCCCCGTAACATGTTTCCCCTCCCATGTTGTTAATTGATTTGTATTTGATATGCAGCTGTATATTTATAACTACACAGGTTTATGTGGTGTCTAGTCTAGCCTCGTCACTACTTCGCCGGGGTTAGGCTAGACGCTTACCAGCACATGGGGTCGGTTGTGCTGATGCTACACTTCTGTGAATCTTTGCACAGGTCCAGGTTTTGAGGAGCAGTAACAGCATTAGTACGGGAGCATGTTTTCATTTTCACGAGACTGAGGTAGCCTTGCAGGCGTCCGCAGGCCCAGCGTCTCTTCTTTATGTTCTCTTTTAGACTGTTGCCTCATTGTTTTCGAGACGGGCAGCTTATATATTTCTATCAGGCAATTGTATTTAGTATATTCTTAGTACTTCATGAGTACTGTGACACCAAATCTTGGGTAAAGGCTATTATTGACTATTTCGCGTTTTGATTCGTGTGACACCAAATCCTTGTTGGGTTGATTGTGAGGTCATAGACTCTCTTTCTCAAGAAGATTCAAGACTGACTAAGCTAGACTTAGTGTTTGCAACCACCAAATCTAAGTGAAAACATACAATCAACCCAAATACCAAACACCCAACATCATCCAAGCATTAAGCAGAAACACCCATTAATTACCCACACTAGGGTTGAGCCACAACCCTAGCTAATGGGTTTAGCTAGACATGGAAGAAATAGAAATAGAAGAAATACTAGAAAAAATTAACATAATCATTAACTACAAGCTTAATCTACTTGAATCCACGTTAATTACAAGAGAAAATTGCCTAAAGTAGGCTAATACGAAGTGTCTCGTGCTCAGCTGCTAAAACAGATTACAAAACTTCACCAAAAAAAGTAAAATGTTCTATTTATACTACACAGGAAAAACCGGACAAAAATACCCCTGAAGGTCTGGTGCGGACCGCATAGAAATGACATGCGGCCGCGTAGGGCAAATGGTCTTCAGATCTGTGCTTCTGGACTTGGGGATGCGAACCGCATGGAAATTCCACGCGGCCGCATAGGTTGAGTCATGCAGACCGCGTGGAAAGGGTGCGCGGATGCACAGTAGAATTTGTCCCATTGTTGACTCTCTGAACTTTACCCATGCGGACCACGCTGTTTTGTTATGCGGCCGCGTGGGACTTTGCCTTGAATTGCTGAGCCTCTGATCACTCATCAGTGTGGACCGCGTGGAAATGGATGCGGTCCACGTGGATCTTCTTCACTTTTGATGGTTCTCTGAACTTTCCTGTGCGGCCTCGTTTCAAAGCAGTACGGACCGCGCAGGTCAGGCTTGAACTTGGCAGCTTTCAGAACTTTCCTGCGCGGCCGCACATCAAAATAGTGCGGTCCGCGCAGGTCACCTATTTGCCACTTTCAATCATCTTTTGACGCTTGGCAGATTTCACTCCTCTTTGAGCCGATTTGTGATATTTATCATCTAGTCGATCAAACCTGCAATCAAGCGCAACTTGTGAGCAATTCAGGACTAATCTAGAGCAATTTATGCACAAAGCTCAGGTAAGAAGGGGTATAAAACATGTACAGTTCATAGTTATCAACTCCCCCAATCTTAAACCTTTTCTTGTCCTCAAGCAATTAAAATGAGACTACCCCATCAATGGAAAACATCCAAGTAATTCCTGTTTGTCCTAAAGTAACCTCAACAAGCATCAATTGGGACTAAAAATTGCCCTCAAAACAAATGCATCATTAACACATTTAAAACTTTGAAAACTTGTGGATCAAGTGTGACACAAGAGCCTAGAGAGTTGACACATCTCATCAAGGAACCTTTCTCAAGTACTTTTGCCATTGTGGAACCCAAACTCACACATCCTCGACTCTCCCTAAGTGAACCTCACCTTTTAGAGTATTTTCACACAAATAGAGGTGGAAGTATTTCTCGCTTATCTCTCATAAAGAAGAGACCCTAAGTCCGACACTAAGTACCATATGCTTGCCCTTCATGTAAGTATCCACTAATGTAGGCTTCCCTCAACTCAAGATCATATAGGGCTTTTGAGGATTCATTGTGAAGTCTTTTGGGTAAAGGTAGGATATGCTTTCGTTCACATGGGTTCAATCTTCCCTTAAGTGCTTCCTCTGATTCATTTTGGCACACTTTCTTGACTCCAATGGGTGATTCACCTCTGTCAAGTGATTAGAGAGACACATTGTCACTCTTTCTTTTGCAATTCAAACCTTTTTCTCCTTTTGTCTACTTTTTCAACCCTTTTCACTTTTTTCCTTTGATTCCCTTTTTGATTCTTATTCTCTTTTTTACTTACTTTTTGTCTTTCTCTCTTTTTCATTGCCTTCCTTTTCTTTTGCTTTTGTACCTTCTACGATATTGTTTCATTTCCTTTCTCTCCCCCCAAACTTAGACATTCGCCACTACTCAAGGGCAGATTTGGATGCCAAGAGAAGGTCTAATTGAGAACGGGTATAGGTTTGTAACTTGGTTTATGAAAGAACAAGGTTTAAGGCTCAAAAGGGTGAACTAGGGATCATTACATTGGTAGGTCATGAAATGGATCAAGATAGCATTTTTGGATCATGTAGAGCCTACAATCACTTCTCAAGTCAAGTTCCACCTATGATTTCGTCTCAACAAACATTCGGGGCAATTTTTAGACCATTAGCTCGGTACTTGGGCTCACAAATCGAGTTCTCGCCACACATACACTCAAGGATTTCCAAAGACGGAGTCGAGCGCCCACAATGACCTTGGATACGATTCAAGCGCACAATGGCTCAACATGACCATATGATGATTGTTTGGTCAACACAAGAGTCTCAAGGCCATGACTTTCACCATCCTTAACACAACTTAATATCTTTGACCATAAGATCAAAGGCAAATGTGCTAGGCCCAAGTGAAGCTTTGCCTGAGGTACCTTTAACTACAAAAAACTTGAAAATCAAAAAGAAAAATCAAAACTGACTCAACCCTTAAGAAAGTTGTCACGCTATCTATCATTGGGAAGAGCCACTCGGTTCACACAACACTCTACCCTTGGAAAGAACCATGGCATTAAGAAAGCCAAGGGCTTATTGAAACACCAAAGCAAAACCAAAAAGAGGCTACGAGCCTAAATTTGCAACTAAAACAAAAAATTTTAACGAAAATAACAAAAATAGAAAGAAAGCTCAAATGACAACCAAATGAATATGTACACAAGGGGAGTAGAATATACAACTAAGGGATTTCAGAATGAAAATTTATATACAAATCATCTATATCTATGAATGTACTGAAAGTAAAGAATATATACAATCATCCATTCAATCAAAAAGTAGGGCCACACCCCCACGAATAAGAGCTAGCATTGTCCCCAATGCTAACTACCAAATAAAGCATCAAAAATAGGTGAAGGATATAGAATGGCTCCTCAAGCCTCATCAGCTGCCCTGCGCTGGTCAGTGGCTCCCGTGTCCTCTGTACTGGCAGGGACCTCAGACTGGTCCCCAGCCTGTTGCTGCTGTGCTGCTGGGACAGGTGCCTGCTCCTGGTCTGGCTCATCAACTGAAGAGGCACTGGAGGGACCCTCATGCTCTGGAGCGACTGCTATCACAACTCCCTCAGTACTAGGGAGTTTTCTCTTCTTCTTCGGCATGTGCTCCTCCTCTCGTGGCTGCCCAAATGGTGGTTCTACAGCCGGCTCCCCAAACAACAAGTCAAGTGGCAGCTGATCTGCCAATAGCTTGTCTACCTGCACCTTCAATGTCTCCACCGACTCCTTCGAGGCCTTTGTCTTTCTCAGCTTTCTGTGCTCCTTGGCCAAGTCCTTAAGTTCTTTGATGTGCTCACCGACTTCCTTGGTCAAGGTTTCCTGCTTTGCCATCATTTGCTCCTGGTTGGCTAGGATTTTCTTCAAAGTATCCTCAATAGAAGCAGGGATCTCAACAATGACTGGTGCTCCCTGTGCCTGTACAGCAGTGGTCAAAGTGGACAACTTGGATGTCGCAGCCGACATCTAGTTGTTCACACTAGCTAGTGAGTATGCGAGCTGGTTGGTAGTGAACCGGTGAGTCTTTGATGAAGGAATCACTGGATCAGCTGCAACAGATGGGCCAGCTATGGAGAAAGGTCCTGGGGGCAGTGCCTCATCAGTAACAGGCTCAGTAGACTACTTAGTAGCAACGGCTCTCCAGACTGTCCAGGTGCGGATGAGGTAGAAGCTTGAGTTTTTTTGCCTCTCTTTGGGTTGTCTGGACCCAACTGATCATACCACGAGTAAGGAGCCACTGGAGGTACTGAAACATCATATTTCTTCTTCTTCACTTTCAATTCTTTGAAGTATAGGGAGTGTGTGTTCGAAAATGGGTAGTTTGTCTTTGTTTTGTACCCGACTTGAGAAATCTTTCTCGACATTATGTTACCTACATTCAGAGGAAATCCTACCAACCAAAACAGCACGGGGAAGAGGAACTGTTTGATCATGTGTGGTCGGGTCAAGTCGACTACATACAAAAGTCAACCAACCTTTAGCTTCAATGTTCAGTGAGTTCCTATGGATCTTCTCCTGTGCTGTCAACCAAACAGGAACTATACCTGGGATTGCTAAATGCTCAGCCAACCAAGGACGAACTTCTTTTTTTAGTGCCAGCTTGTCAAGATATTGAGTTTCGTCCTCTTCCTGAAATCCCAAGAAGTTATTCAGCGACTTTCTATCAAAGGCCACTATCTTGTCCCTCACTTGTGTTGCTTTTGAGTCCCGAACTATATGGTGAACATTGCAATAGAACTCCTTCACCATTTGCTCGTTTGCCAATTTAACTCGCTCTTTGAAAAATCCCCAACCCTCTCTAGTGCGGAATTGTGCTTGAACATGTGGGTTGAGAGGACAAGATTAGCATCTGCGAATTGCCTCTCCGGAATCAGCTTTCTTTTGGGCCACCATTCCCGGAATTTGTGGAAGGCAACCTGACTGACAAACCTGTCTTCCATACCTCTGGTTTCCTGGTCCTCTCTATTCCTCCCACATGTGGTTCACCTCCTTCAGCATATCCTCCACTCTCGCCTGATAGTGAAGCTGTGGGAGAAGTGGAATATTGGTTATCACTATCCTTTTCTGCCCCAGACTCATCAGACGAGTCCGAGACCACATTCACTGGCGTCTTGGAAGTGGCAACATCTTCATGATCAGGAGAAGGGGAGTCATGGATTGGAATGGACACAGACATGTGGGTGGGGGCAGACTCTGAAGTCATGCTTCTTGAAGGTGTATACTCACTCCCTGTGGAATGGGAGGCAGCCCTGTTGGCTTCTCGAATTATCTTCCAGGTTTTCTTTATGTTCTCTCTGGCCTTGGGAGTGAGTTTGACAACCCTCTTTCCTTTCCCCCCCTCGGGAGGAGTCACCCCTTCCGGGTTGTTTTTCCTTGCCCCCACGCTGTGGTTGTGCACCTCCACGTTTTTAACCATTACCTATAAGAATACATGAGTAACTTAGTTAGTAGAAGCACATGAGGCAAAATTTTTTTTGCAGACACAGTGACACAGACTGAGGGGCGCAAACCGCACAAGAAAGCACACGGTCCGCGCAGTACCAAACTCCAATTATTCAACTCTCTGAACATGACCTATGTGGACCGCACTGCTTTGGATCGCGGCCGCGTTGGTTCATCGCGGACCGCACTAAAATGGTACGCGGTCCGCTCAGGTCAAACTCTCAAAATACCACTTCTCTGAACTCCTCTCACATGGTCCGCAATGTTTTGGATCACGGCCGCACTGGACTTACACGGACCGCATAAAAATGGTACGCAGACCGTGCGGAGAAGAGCTATCATCATATACACAAAGAGCCACGCGGACCACGCACAAATGCTGCGCGGCCGCGTAGGGCAAATTTAACTGAGTAGGGATTTCTATTCCATTAAGTCCAATTTTTGTTCATAATATGATTCTGAAGTGTCCCTACTCAGTTGTTTTAACAAGAATATACGCCCAAGTTCAACAAAAGTTCACAAAAACCTATTCTAACAGTTAACTAAGATGAACAAGAAAGAAATTAAGAAGTTATTCTAGTAGAAATCAAGTAAAATAAACACAAATTAAACTACGAATTTTAATGAAGATAAGATGTTACCAGGGATTAATGAGAATAAAAATATGTGCACAATTGATGTGGGTGAACAGTAGAAATATGAGCTCAGATGAAAATTTGCGAAAAGGTTTAAAGGAGGCCCAAGGCTCCTATTTATAGAAAACCGTGGGACCCAGTTCTTACCTACCTGCGCGGCTGCACATAAATGTCACGCAGACCGCGCAGGATTTTCATCCTCAGATCATAAGCACAACCCACGCGGACCGCATTGCTTTGGTGCGCGGCCACGTGGGAAACTTTGGAGACTTATCTATTTCGGCAGTTTCCACGCAGACCACACTGCTTTGGTGCGCGGCCGCGTGGAAAACTTCTGAGAGATGCCAAGTTTTGTTCTTCCAGCGCGGACCGCACAAAAATGTCATGAGGCCGCGCTGGGTCTTCTGAGTTTAACTCCTTCAGTAGCTCAAGCCCACGCGGACCGCACTGTTTTGCGGTGCGGCCGCATAGGCACTGTTCAGAGACTGTTCATTTTTCATTTTGCCCTGCACTGATTCAACATTATCCCTGCAACACTTCACAAACCATCAGTTCAAAAATCCTACTCTACAAAAGAAAAACAAAGAAATTCAAAAGACATGGGCTGCCTCCCAAGAAGCGCCTGATTTAACATCGCGACACGACGCATGTTACCATCATAGTCATTTCAAATGAATCAGTGCCACTACGTGGCTATCATCAACCTTGCCCAAGTAATGTTTAACGCGATGCCTATTAACCCGGAATACTTCACCATTTTTGTTTTTAAGATCAAGGGCACCGAAAGGAGTTACAAAGACCACTTCAAAGGGACCACTCCATTTGGATTTGAGCTTCCCCGAAAATAACCGTAGCCGAGAGTTGAAAAGAAGAACCATGTCGCCCACTTTGAATTCTTTACCCCGAGCATACTTATCATGGAGGTATTTCAGCTTGTCCTTATACAAGGACGAGCTGGAGTAAGCATGGAATCTAAACTCATCAAGTTCATTCAATTGCTCCACTCAGAGGTTGGCGGCAACATCCCATTCCAAATTTAATCTTTTAAAAGCCCACATCGCCTTATGCTCTAGGTCCACCGGGAGATGACAAGCCTTACCAAACACCAATCGATATGGGGACATACCAATCGGAGTCTTATATGCCGTCCTATAAGCCCAAAGAGCATCATCCAACTTCTTTTACCAATCAGTCCTATTTGCATTCACTGTTTTGGACAAAATACTCTTAATTTCCCGATTAGAAACCTCCACTTGGCCACTTGCTTGAGGATGGTATGGGGTAGTCACCTTGTGGTTAACTCCATATTTGGTGAGCAAAGAATCAAAGGCCTTGTTGCAAAAATGGGACCCCCCATCACTAATGATAGCACGAGGGGTTCCAAATCTAGTGAATATGTGCTTTTTCAAAAATGCCACGACACTCCTGGCTTCATTGTTGGGAAGAGCGACGGCTTCAACCCACTTGGAGACATAATCTACCGCCACAAGAATATACGTGTTCCCACAAGAGCTTACAAACGGGCCCATGAAATCAATGCCCCACACATCAAAAATATCGACCTCTGGAATGGTATTAAGAGGCATCTCATCCCTTTTAGAGATCCCACTAGCTCGTTGACATGCATCACACTTTTTCACCAAATCGCTTGCATCTTGAAACAAAGTCGGCCAATAGAAGCCACAACTTAGAACTTTTGATGCCGTCCTCACTCCCCCATGATGACCACTATAAGGAGAAGAGTGGCAAGCTTCCAATATGCTCAATTGTTCTTCTTCTGGGACACAATGACGAATTACACCATCGGTGAAAATTTTGAACAAGTAGGGCTCATCCCAATAGTAATCCAAACTATCCCGCTTGAGCTTCTTCCTTTGGTTAGAAGAGAGCTCATACGGGACTATACCGGTCACAAGATAATTGGCCACATCGGCAAACCACGGCATATCATGCATAGACACCGCAAGGAGTTGTTCATCCGGGAAAGCATCATTAATCTCAACACCATTGCTCGGTCTTCCTTCTTCCTCTAGCCGGGACAAGTGATCCGCGACTTGATTTTCACTTCCTTTTCTATCCACAATCTCTAGATCAAATTCTTGCAAGAGTAATACCCATCTCATCAACCTCGCCTTCGAGTCTTTCTTTGTCATCAAGTACCTAAGGGCGGCATGATCGGTATGAATGATCACTTTGGCCCCCATAAGGTATGGTCGAAACTTTTCCATGGCGAACACAATAGCTAGCAACTCCTTCTCGGTGACTGTATAGTTCTTTTGAGCCTCATTCATCGTCTTGCTTGCGCAGTACACCGGATGGAACATTTTGTTAATTCTTTGGCCAAGCACCGCACCAACCGCTACATCACTCGCATCACACATCAACTCAAAAGGCAAATCCCAATTAGGTGCGGTGATAATGGGAGTGGTAGTCAACTTATGTTTCAACAATTCAAAGGACTCCATGCACCTCTCATCAAACACGAACTTCACATCTTTTTCCAATAGTTTGCACAACGGGTTCACAACTTTTGAAAAATCCTTGATAAAGCGCTGGTAGAACCCGGCGTGGCCTAAGAAACTTCTCACCCCCTTGACAGAAGTAGGGGGAGGAAGCCTTGAGATAACCTCTATCTTTGCTTTGTCAACTTCAATACCATTTTTTGAAATTTGGTGCCCCAAGACAATTCCCTCTTGCACCATGAAGTGACATTTTTCCCAATTGAGTACAAGATTGGTCTCCTCACATCTTTTCAACACTTTGTCCAAGTTCGCTAGGCATTCTTCAAATGAGTCTCCCACCACACTAAAATCGTCCATGAAAACCTCCAGAATGTCCTCCACCATGTCGGTGAAGATTGCCATCATGCATCTTTGGAAGGTCGCTGGAGCATTACAAAGTCCAAAAGGCATCCTTGAGAAGGCGAATGTGCCATATGGACAAGTAAATGTTGTCTTTTCCTGATCCTCCGGGGCAATGAGAATTTGGTTATACCCCGAGTAGCCATCAAGGAAGCAATAATAAGCCCGGCCCGCTAAACGATCAAGCATTTGGTCCAAAAATGGTAGAGGGAAATGATCCTTCCTAGTGACCTTGTTGAGCTTTCTATAATCCATGCACACCCTCCAACCCGTGACCGTGCGGGTCGGAATCAATTCATTGTTTGCATTTGTGACAACCGTGATACCCCCCTTCTTTGGAACACATTGGACCGGGGAGGTCCATGAACTATCCGATATTGGGTAGACCACACCGGCATCCAACCACTTGATAATCTCCTTCTTGACTACCTCTTGCATAGCCTCATTTAGTCTTCTTTGGTGCTCAAGCGACGGCCTTGCATCTTCCTCCAAAATGATCTTATGCATGCAAAAGGCGGGGCTTATACCCCGAATATCCGCCAACGTCTATCCTATCGCCCGCTTGCGCTTTTGTAAAACCGCCAAAGTGGCGTCCACCTGCAAGTTAGTTAGGCAAGACGAAAGAATAATAGGCAAAGTGAAATTAGGACCCAAGTATTCATACCTGAGGTGAGGAGGAAGTGGTTTCAACTCCAACACCGGCGGCTCCTCAATAGATGGCTTTGTTGGAGGGGTCTTGCGATTTTCAAGGTCCAATGATAACTTCCTTGGCTCATAAGTGTATAAGCCCATACCATGCAGAGCATTTACACATTCAATTCTCCCGGCATCATCATTAGCCTCCATGTTTAAAAGCACCGCTTCAAGTGGATCTTCAACATTGATCATTGCGCTTGTGTCATCCATTATCGCCGCCGTTACAATGTCAACAAATGATCAAACTTCGGTACTATTTGGTTGCCTCATAGATTTGCACACATGGAACACTACCTTTTCATCACCAACTCAGAAAGTCAACTCTCCCGCCTCGACATCAACCAAAGCCTTCCCTATTGCTAGGGAAGGCCTTCCAAGAATAATTGGGACTTAAAAGTCCACCTCAGAATCAAGAATCACGAAGTCGGCTGGCAAGATGAACTTATCAACTCGAACAAGAACATCGTCGATGATACCCAAAGGCCACTTCATAGACCTATCCGGCATTTGGAGCCTCATTGAAGTCGGGTGAGGTTGTCCAATTGCCAATGTTTTGAACACTGAATATGGCATTAAGTTGATGCTTGCCCCCAAGTCACAAAGGGCTTTTGCAAAGTCGGCGTTTCCAATAGTGCATGGGATAGTGAATGCACCGGGGTCCTCAAGTTTAGGAGCCATGGAGTGTACAATTACACTCACTTGATGGGTCATTTTGATTGTCTCACACTCCATTGATATCTTGTTTGTGACCAAATCTTTCATGAATTTCGCATACCCTGGAATTTGCTCGAGTGCCTCCACCAAAAGAACATTGATAGCCAAACTCTTCATCATCTCAATGAATTTCTTAAATTGGTTATCACTCTTTTGTTTGGCCAAAGGTTGAGGGTAGGGTGGAGGAGACCTAAGCAAAGGTGCCTTGGCTTTGGGCACTTCCGGCTCGGGTATATCTATAACATGTTCCCTAGACGGGTTCACATTCTCTTGAGTCTCTTCCTCTACCTCTTGAATGTCAATTCTCACTTCATTTCTTGCACTTGGTTCCACAACATCATCAAC
>MU715181.1:116113-171916 GCA_026770625.1 Nicotiana glauca
ACCTCTCGGTAGAGAGAGTGATTTTGCCCAATTGACTCTCTCGAGACCAATTGGGTAGGCTAATTTGCCCAAGCAACTTTAAGGTTCAAGTGGGGTAATTACTCTCTCAAGGTTTAACCCGTTACTTGGGACTACCATTCTCATGGGGTCCATCCCAAATTCTTGTTGGGTTAATTGTAAGGTCATAGACTCTCTTTCTCAAGAGGAGTCAAGACCCACTAAGCTAGACTTAGTGTTTGCAACCATCAAATCTAAGTGAAAACATACAATCAACCCAAACACCCAACATCATCCAAGCATTAAGCAAAAATATCCATTAATTACCCACACTAAGGTTGAGCCACAACCCTAGATAATGGGTTTAGCGAGACATGGAAGAAGTAGAAATAGATGAAATACGAGAAGAAATTAACATAATCATTAACTACAAGCTTAATCTACTTGAATCCACGTTAATTACAAGAGAAAATTGCCTAATGTTGGCTAATACGAAGTGTCTCGTGCTCAGCTGCTAAAACAGATTACAAAACTTCACCTAAAAAAGCAAAATGTTTTATTTATACTACACAAGAAAAATTGGACAAAAATACCCCTGAGGGTCTGGCGCGGACCGCATAGAAATGATATGCAGCCGCGTAGGTCAAATGTTCTTCAGATCTGTGCTTCTGGACTTGGGGATGCGGACTGCATAGAAATCCCACGCGGCCGCATAGGTTGAGTCATGCGGACCGCGTGGAAAGGGTGCGCGGATGCACAGTAGAGTTTGTCCTATTGTTGACTCTCTAAACTTTTACCCACGCAGACCGCACTGCTTTGGTTTACGGCCGCGTAGGACTTTGCCTTGAATTGTTGAGCCTCTGATCACTCATCAATGCGGACCGAGTGGAAATGGATGCAGTCCCCGTGGATCTTCTTCACTTTTGATAGTTCTCTGAACTTTCTTGCGCGGTGGCGTGGCAAAGCAGTGCGGACCGTGCAGGTCAGGCTTGAACTTGGCAGCTTTCAGTACTTTCCTATGCGGCCGCACATCTAAACAGTGCGGTCTGCGCAGGTCACCTATTTCCCACTTTCAATCATCTTTTGACGCTTGGCAGATTTCACTACTTTTTGAGCGATTTGTGATATTTATCGTCTAGTCGCACAAACCTGCAATCAAGCGCAACTTGTGAGCAATTCAGGACTAATCTAGAGCAATTTTTGCACAAAGCTCAGGTAAGAAGGGGTATAAAACATGTACAGTTCATAGTTATCACTTGCCTAGCTACTACGAGTAGGTACCATCACGATCCCGATGGTGGGAAATCCGGGTCGTGACACTTTCAACAATAGTTAAGACATATATTACCATATAGCATGAGGAAAAATATATCTCTATGCCTACCGGTCAAATATACATGTGTAGTCAATAACATCACAATGAACCATAAAGTATACTCATACTTAACACACTCATGGTGTTGGGCATAAATGCCCCTTGCCATCGCACACACAACCAGACTCAACACTGTATTAGTGCCTGGCGCAAATGCTCTTCACCAAAGTACATATATATCACTATGCCCGCGCTCACTCTAATATCAGACTCTGAAAGGGTGGATCCTTGCCCAAGTGCTAATAAATAATCAATATAACTATTGCGGCATGCAGTCCGATCCAAATATTAATCCGTTTCGGCCGTACAACCCGATCCAAATATCAATCCAATATGACGTGTAACCCGATCCAAATATCAATCCATTACAGTGTGAAACCCGATCTAGATATAAATCATAATATAGGCATATGGCTCACATCAATCATCAACTGCTCAAGTATCGATGGCTCATGTCTCACAGAACTCAGCCCAAACGATATCACATATAAAACGTATCAACATGTGATATGCCATATGAATAATGCACAAAGACCGAGATATACTATGCATATGAAAAATTATGATTGAGAATATGACTACTGCTCAAGCCTCAATTAACCATGTTCCACGGTACTCAGTTCAACAGTGTTACTCATATGAGGCATCAACAACAAATAAGAAATCATAATAAGAATGCACCAAGACATAGATATCATACTTATATATAATATCATGGTAGAGAGTATATCTACAATTAAGGCAAATAGTTCAAAATAGCAAGAATATCCCAATTATGTCTGAAACAAATAAGCATATAACTTAGACATGATTTCTAAAATAAATCATAGCTCAAATAGTCTTAAATATAGATAAAACACGGATGTAACGAGGTATGATAGAAGACAAGTCTCATAGTAGCCTAAAGACTACCCAGATCATGAATGCCCCGGTGTACGCACACACGCCCCTCACCTATCACGTGTGTCACCCCCAACAAATCTCAAGTATTATAGTCCAAAATGATAATTACCCTTAAACCATGTTTAGATATGTTTCTCACCTCGAACAAGCCAAAAGAATACTCCAGAAACTCCATTATGTGAGAAATGACCTCTTAACGGCTAGAATCTAGCCAAAAGTAACTAAAAAAACATTAAATAATGTCATAGGTATCAAACCCAAACAATAAAGATCGAATCTTTAATGAAATACTCAAAGTCAACAAGAATATCAACAAAAGCACACACTTCGGAACTCAACAAAACTCACAAATTATGACAATTCACTCGAATACGAGTCCAACCATACTAGTTTAATCCAAATCCGACTCTGAATCGATGTTCAAAACTCAATTTTACACTCCAGAAAAGTTTTTGACAGAAGCCCCAAATTCCTCTTTTAGATTTGTTGATACCCAATTTTCCCTATGTATTTTATATACAAAATACTTTCAAAAATAACATGTATATGGATATATAAGCATGCCCAAGTATTTTGGTATTTTTTCTAATTTTTAAAGATTTTTTAAAAATAATTTATTGTCCATTTTAGCAGTACAAAAAAATCAGTAATTATTTCCAAAACTATCAATTTTGGTGAATAATTTATTTTACACCTCTATTTATACGCAAACATAGTTGAGTTAAGTTTCTATATTTTTACAAATTTATTTGGTATTTAAAAGACTAAATTGCATATAATTGTAATTTTAGCCTATTTTAAGATTAATAGCATATTAATCAAAAAAATTGTTTCCAATATATTTTTAAATAATATTTATATATATTATTAGCTTGACCACTATTTTAATTTAATTTCAGAATCACTTTTACTATTTTTATAAAATAAAAGGGACAAAACTGGCTGTTTAATATGTAGCCCCAATTTATTTCAATTATAGCCAAACTGACCTCCCCAATTGACCCAATCTTAACGCCCAATTGAACCGGCCCAATTTCATTTTCTAACCTGGTCCCCAACCCAATTAAAAACTTGCTTGGCCCCTTCTTTTAATCCGAGCCGTTAATCGTTTTGATCAACGACCAGGATCACCCCATACCATTTTTAATTCCCCTACCCTAACCTAATCCCCCCATTTCACTTAGTCTTCCGCCTTTGAATACTCTCCACTCTCAAACTCTCTTGAAGGTTCTTCGGAACCCTAACCGTCTCCGACACTTTTCCACCGTGCTTTCACCGGAATCCATGGCTTCTCAGGCCATGAATGGTCTATACTCCTCCCTCTCCACCATTAAACCTTGGGTGTTTGAGATTTTGAAGTCTGACCTTAATGGTTCTCTTTCAGATCTTCTCAGATCTTCGGTTCTATGGCCTCTCCGGCCTTTGATCCGGCATATTCAAGCATTATGACCCTTTCCTGACCTCTTCGACTCTGGATCGGAGTTTTCTTCCATGCCTTTCTTATTCCTAGGATTTCTCCGAAACCTTAAGCTATTCGAGGTTTTTCCTTGTTTATTTTTCTTAGATCTACGATATGTTTGTGTTCTACTGAACTTTTAAAGTGTTTTCCCCAAATTTTCCTTTCAAAATCGTTTGTCTTCAATTTAGGGTTTCTGAAAGGTTTACAAAACATCTTTCTGATTCTTCCTTCTCTTTTCTTTATGTGTGTTTGCCTATATCATGCTCGCGTGTCTTTTTTTTACTACGCATGTGTTGTTTTTCTGCTTTTCTCTTCCTACTATACATGATGCTCCTATGCTTTGTATTCTACGTGCCTCTAGACTAAGCTCGCATGTTAATCTTTGCTATGTTTTCCTACATGTTCTTTGCTATCCTTTCCGGTATTACTCTATTATATGTGTTTTCTGCTGAGCTCCTTACTTTTGTTTGCTTTACAAGACTTTGTTCGAGTTTTCCTAAACATGTTTCATCTACTGCTTCTTAAGTTTACTTCACCTCTCTCTTCTTTTGAACTCGCTTAAATTCCAAGTTTTCTTAAAACTTGTTCGTCGTGCTTTAAATTAGCTTTCTTTCCTTGTTGTTTCAAACTTGCTGTCATATCTGTTTTTTTCTCATGAGGCTCTAAAATAGACCTCTGAGCCTTTATCAGTGGCTTATCTTCTCATCTCTATGTCAGATTCGATTTGAAACCCTAGGATTTGGGGGTTTCTCTGGCAAGTTTGATTTTATGTTCGGGTTAGGGTTCTACTTTAGAACCCCGGACTGTCAGAATCATTCTAAGTACTATGAACTAGATTTGAAACATCTTGCTTATGACCCTGAACCTTTCCATGCCTGTCTTTTCTAATTAGCATGACAACTCCTTTTGTTTGATATTTGTGTTCTTTATATATGAGAAATTCTTCATTCAAAAAGGTTTTGACAACTATTGATTGACTTTGAAATCGTTTGAATAATTTTTGACTGATTGCCACAGATTTTTCTTTAATTGAACCCTCTTTACCTCTTCCTGACTTGGTTCATCCGAATAAAGCCTGTAATTTTAATTTCATTGGCTGTTTGATTGATTCCCTTTTCTTATTTTTCACAAACCGTGTACCTCTGAACTTTTGCCTTAAATAACTCCTGTCTATTTACCCTTCTTGTGCTACTTTGGAAAAGTTTTAATCAAATTCTTTCCTTAAATGTCTTCTACACGTTTGAAATCAGAATCCCTTAACTAAAGGGAGACTTTATGTGATTGATTGCAAAATTATTTTTTCTTACCTTTTCCCACTTACCTTCTGCATTATAAAATAGGACTACCCTTCTGCACTTGAACACACTTTGAATTACATACTCTTACACACACTCTCTCAATTACAACACTCTTTCAGTTCTCTACTCTCTTTTGAGATCGTTTGTACTATTTGCTTGCAATTTGGCTTACAAGACTTCTACTATCACTTATTTGTTTCCTTGAAACTGGTATGTCCTAATTTTGATTCCAGCATCATCCTTATGTGTTTACGTTACAGTCGCTACACTCTTGTCTACTTTGCTGTTCATCTGTATTGAATATGCTACTCTCTCTTTGCATCTGCTATTTGTTGTAAATTCTCCATACCCCTACTCCCTTCTATGTGTTTGAGTTAAGGTTCATGGCCCGGCAGTATCCAAATTGCTGCTTAGATCTGAACCTGATCCTCAATGGATCCTAACTCCCAAAATATGGCTAACAAGCTGGGCAGGGGTGTGCCAACATTCCTAATTGCTGGGCATAACCACCAGCCTGCCATGGCCTCCCCTAACTCCCCCTCTATGCACTTGCACTCACTCTTAGACCCTAAGTTCTGCCCCCCTCCTATGAGCCTTACTTTGGGACCTTGAGTTCCCTCTGAACTTGTCCATTTGAGGGCTGGCCCTTCTACACTGCATTGTACTTAAATCTGCAATATTTGGGAGTAAGCACTGCCCAAAGTCCACTTGAGACATTTAGGGAACTTTGACACATTCCAAATAAGAGATAGGCTTTTGAAATCCGATCTTTGGAAGTTGGTTTATTTCATATTTCATACTTGGGATCTGAATTAGGTTCTCCTTGGTTGGAATCTTTAATTTCTGATGTAATTTTTTACTTTTCTTGATTCATTCTAGTCTGTAATAATTTGTAATAACTTATGGGGTTTTAGTAAAAAGGGGAGGGTCGTTCATGTATTCATATAGGTAGACTTCATGATCTTAGGTATTTATTCCTGCAATCACAGCCTGCTTTTCACTTATGCATTTCATATAGAAATCCTGCCTATAGGATTCTGCAATTCTACATATCATATAAAAATCATGTCTATAATTTTCTACACTTCTTCATGTCATATTGAAATCCTATTTACAAGTTTCTACACTTCTACATATCGTATAAAAATCCTGTCTATAAGTTTCTACACTTCTCCATATCATATAGAAATCCTATCTATAGGTTTTCTGCATTTTCTGCATATAGAAGTCATGATTATAGGTTTTTCTGCACTTCTGCTTATACTCTAGGCAGATAGTTCATAGGTTAATAATAACAAGTTGCATCCTAGATACCTTGCCTATAGTATTCTTGCATCCCGATAATTATTCTATAATCAATAACGCTTATAAATCATGCCTATATGAGTAACTGTTTGAATCTGATTCATCTATTTCATCTACAACTCTAAAATCAGTAACAATGTCGTTAAAATCTGCAGAACTTACGTTTTTTCCAATCGGCAAGCCTTCTTTAAATCAATATATTTCCACATTGTTAGATATCATGCCTATAGGTGTCACCTAGGCAAGCCATTAGGTAATTGATTAACTGCATCAGTCTTTGATAATTACAACCAGAGGTAGGCCTAATTCAGACTTCTCATCTGAGAAATATGTGATAAATCAGCCTGCTTTAGTGCTTTAATTTAATTAAGACCATAACCAGTATTTGTAAGTCATTCTAAAAGATCTACTCTTAAGTGAGGAGGCCTATTTGAGCCCTTTAAACTGTTATGTGTTCTCCCGCACCTGCCTTATATGTTTTGATTGTCGCCCTAGAATTTTATCCTTTTAAAACTCTGAATAGACAAATCTCCCTTCCCTTTAGGACTAGTAGTCCGAAATGCCTCCGGGACTGATAGGATTGGGACAGGTAATAGCATGCAATAAGTAACGATACTATTCCGTGCTTTAATACCTTAACGGGGTAGGAAAGGGTAGATATGAATATGATGACCGATGTGCTAATACTACGTGTAGCCCCTCTTTTGAGGAGTGATTACCGGGTATTTCATTGATGTGATCCATATTATTTGTAAAACTAGGACACCCTTCCCCTTTACTTGTTTTATTTTCAGATTTGTTCAAATTATTTTCTTAAAATTTCAGCTTTCTTTGTTTCTTCAACCTTAACTTATTTGCACTCATAATGTGAAAAATCCCTCATATTTGAAACATTTACTTGCTTATTTTTGCGTACCTAAAGTCACAATTGTAGCATGGCCTGGAACCACACTAGTGGATCTTGATGGGTGCCTAACACCTTCCCTTCGAGCCGGGAACCACACTAGCGGATCTTGATGGGTGCCTAACACCTTCCCCTCGAGATAATTTCAAGCCCTTACCCAACCTCTGGTTTTCTAAGTTTAATTCATTTTTCTAGTGTCCTAATGCACTTAATCATTTGGTGGTGACTCTTCTAAATTGCAAACCCAATTCCAAAGGGAAAAGAGTTGTCCGCCCAAATGTCATAAACCCAATTCCCAATGTGGCATCGACAACATGGCGACTCTGCTGGGGAATTCCTTTGGCTTTTACCATTGCATGCTATTTGTGACTTTATGTTTCTTTATATGTCTTTACTTGTTTAAATGCCTTTAAGTTTTTTTTCCTTCTTCTAGTACGAAACTGACTTGGCTCTTTATTTCTTTTCTTTATCTCTCTTAATGCTTTCCTTTATCATTTTCCTTTAATGCTATTATAAATTATGGGAAACTGCTGTAATCATTACTTTATGAACGTGAAAATGCGTGACAACTTGTTTAATTCTTGTAACTGCATATTCAACATCATATTCCACTCGTGCCAAATAAAATACCATAGAAACGCTTATTATGAGTGGTTGCACCCTTCCGATATTATCACCCCCTAAATCTGGCAAAGGGGTATTTTCGGTAAAAATTGTCGATCAACGGTGTAGTCGAAGGTTCCGTGCCTTTTCCTCCTGAGTTGTCCGCTCAAGGGTACCAGTCTAATACCCCATAAAAACCATATTCTGTTTAATTGTGCATGCATCATTGTCAAACCTAGCCGAGTCAGTTATATGGTCCGCATAATGACTCTTTAAGATAGCCTTGTCCAAAGTCCACCAGGTTTCATTGAAACCCAAACGGATGCTACAATGTTCTGTGCATTCATTTTGAGAACTAAATGCTTCTTATGCTAATTGTTAATTTTAATAGTCGAGCCTGAAGGGGGTAAGGGTCTAACACTTTTGTCTTGCAGAAAATGAGGCATGAAGTCCCCAGATCTGGCATGGTCACCAACATCCACCCAAGGTTGCTAAGCTGGTGGGAAGACCTTCACTCTAGTGATCAGACTCTTGTCCGCAAATATTTGGGAAATTTTCCTTCACTTCTGGAAATCCAACCCGACAACAAAATCATAGAGGCTGCTACTCTATTCTGGGATGGCGATAGGTCTGTGTTCCACTTCGGGGACATTGAGATGACACCTTTGCTAGAGGAAGTAGGAGGATTGGCTGGTATACCATGGGAGACTCCGGGTTTGCTTATGCCAGAAAATCGCAAGGGTCGACGTTTTCTCAAGATGATGGGTCTAAAGAAGAATCCGGATCAGACTTTCCTGAAGGAGTCGTACATTCCCTTTGCATATTTGTACGAAAGATATGGTCATAACAAATCTTATCATACTTACCCTGAGGAGTTCGCCCTCACATCATTGGGGCATATCCACTGAAGGGTGTTTGTCTTTATATTCTGCTTCTTAGGGATGATAGTATTTCCTATGAAGAAGGCTAGGATCCATACCAAACTAGCCATGGTCACCAAGACTTTAATGGAGGGAATTGGTAGGCAGCCATTTAGCGTAGTGCCCACGATTATTGCAGAGATATATCGAGCCCTAGAAAAGTGTTAGCAGGGAGCCAAGTACTTCGAAGGTTGCAACTTGTTACTCCAACTCTAGCTTATGGAGCACCTCCAAAAGGGTAAATATCGACAAGAGATCCAACGTAGGGATTAGGATGATCATATTGCCTTCCATCAGCCAAGGCGAATAAACTATATGCCCAATATGTTTGCTCAGCCAGAAGATGCCAAGGGATAGGTAGAGTTGTTCAAAAATCTGAAATAGGACCAAGTACAATGGATGTTCGAATGGTTCCCTACGGAACAATTCATTGCTCGATCTAGGGATGCACCTTTTCTTATACTCATCGGTTTTGAGAGGAACTTATCCTTATGTCCCTCTATCAGTCATGAGACAGGCAGGTAGGAAGTAGATTATATGAAGGGTCGACAAGATGAGTCACTTTCGGGCCAAATTTCAAGACGATGACAGCCCTTACAAGTGCTAAGCCCACCTCATGTGGCACTACAAAATCATCATGGGAAGAGATACTATTGAGCCGGACAGGTACCATGCTGGTTATATGCCATACTATCCAAGCTGGCTGGAGGATAATCATAGTTGTTTGGGTCAACCCGAGTTTGTTCGAGGACATAGGATCATCGACGAGAAGGTTGAAGCACAGGTTAAGTACAACCAATTGTGCAAGAGGATTCGGGAATGCGAAAGTGAGCACCGAGAAATGAAGGTGGAGCGGGGTTTAGTGGAGTTAGAAAGGAAATTCATCAAGAGGATCATAGACTGCCAGAATACTGTGGGAAATGAAGGTGGACACTTGGCCAGAGCCTACTTGCTACTGGGACTTCGTGAGCTGGTACAGCTGTTCGAGGGAGCCAAAGATGCCGAGTCTGGGGAAGGTCCTTCTAGGAACAAGTAGTTAGGATTCCTTTTCTTTTGCCTTAAATCTAATAAGGCCAATGGCCATTAGTGACCTTTTTGTTTTAGTATCGTTTTTGGATTCGTCTTATTTTTATCAATAAAATGAGACATTTAGCATTATAAGTTCTCCAAATCAACTTGTCACTAGGCCTACCTTGGGCACAACGAGGCTCCAAAATTAGGACACGTTTTATACTTACTGCACTACGTGTTTAAATATTGCAACACCTTTTCTTATAATCCTCAATAACTTGTCACCTTGTTTTGTTTTTACTTTTGTTTATTCCCCTTCCCAAAAGGTTAGTTCGTGCACTCTGGCATCGTTATCATACTCCACAAGATCCAAGGGGCCCTCCACCTACTCCTCCTCCTAGTCCCGTTAGAAATAGGAACAAGGGAAAAATGGAGGATTTGAGCAACATCAGAAAGGAAAACTCAGTCGAACGGGTTGAATACTCAGGGTATTCGGGTTTCCAAGGAAAGTGATTCCCAACTCAAGCAGAAGTTGTTGAAATTTAAAGAAGAACTGGACCAAGTTCGAAACTTGGCAAGCTTGTAGTTTCCCCTCACCACCCCGGATGTCAACTATCCCAACACTCAAAACCCCACACCTCCACAAAACATCCTGAAACAACAAAACCAACCCGCTCCCCATCACCACTGTAACACTTGCCACACTTCCAGCAACACCCCACTGCTCATCCCTGAACCACTAAACTCCACAAATGATCATCTCCACACTCACCATAACATCCATATCTATGTGGAAACCATACCACATTCTACTCAACCCATTTCAAGCACACCTGAGTCTAATGACAAAGACTCGCTTATCAGGAATCTGGCCGCAGAACTCAAGAAGTTGACTAGCCGAGTTCAGGGTGTTGAAGGAAGCAATGGGATAGAGGGATTGAACTACGAAGACCTTTGCATACAAACAGATGTCGAACTGGCCGAGGGATACAGACCTCCCAAGTTCAAGATGTTTGATGGTACAGGGGATCCCAGAGTCCATTTGAGGACATACTACGACAAGCTGGTCGGAGCAGGAAAGGATGAAAAGATTCGCATGAAGCTTTTTATGAGAAGTCTGAAAGAAGATGCTCTGTCTTGGTACATTAGCCAAGACCCTAAGAAGTGGACGAATTGGGTAAGTATGGCATCCGATTTCATGGACAGGTTCAGATTCAATACGGAGAATGTGTCAGATGTGTTCTGCATCCGAAACTTAAAAAGGAAACCTACAGAGACATTACGTGAGTATACTATTCATTAGAGATCAGAAGCTGCTAAGGTTAGACCGGCTTTAGAAGAAAAATAATTGAACAAGTTTTTCGTTCGAGCTCAAGACCCACTGTATTACGAAAGGTTGATGTTGATTGAAAGCCATAAATTTTTTGACATCATCAAGCTAGGGGAGAGGATCGAGAAAGGTATTAAAAGTGGTATGGTCACAAACCTTGAAGCTTTGCAGGCTTCCAATAAGGCTCTACAGTGTTGTGGCACGTCCAAGAAAAGAGACGTATGCGACGTGATGGTTGCATAGAGAACAAAATCCCCAATCAAATACTAAACCTACCCAATATCTCCGCTCATATATCAACCTACCCCAAATTACCAAGCACCCTCACCCTCTTATCAAGCTCCACCACCTACTTACCAATCACCTCCACTATCTACATATCAGCCTACTTCACCCAGATACTCCCAACCCGCACACGTCTACCAAGCCTACAACATCCAACAAGCCCACTATCAATCACCTCCCCCTCACCAAAACTTTCCTAGACCCCGATCAAATTTCGATCGCAGACCTCATAAATAGTATATCGCCATTGCCAAACCTATCGACCAGCTATATGAAAGCTCAAAGCTGTTGGTTATGTCACCCCTATCCTTGCCATAACCCCCGAAAACCCCTCCCAATGGGTCAACCCAAACAAAACCTATGTATATCATTCCGGCATGAAGGGGCATACTATTGATGAGTGCCGCTCTCTGAAGGATAAGATCCAAACTTTAATTGACAACAAGATCATCGTGGAAAAAGAGCTTGTTCTGAATGTCTGTAACAACCCTCTACCAGACCACAAGGGTAGAGGCTTTCACATGATTGAGATAGAAGATGATTGGGACCCCAAGGGATCGATCGGGTTGATAGCAGAAGGTGACGAGGCAAAGAAACCAACAGTCACCCTTAACCCAATTGTAGTCCAGATTCAGCCTTCTGAAGATGCCGAGGTGAACATGTCTATGCCAGTTGATCTTGACACACTATCCTCTGCTAAGACGCCAACACCAATTGAGGTCGAGTTTGGGTCCCCAATGGCACCTGTGCCATTTGAGGTTTTTATGATACCCTCCAAAGCAAGGGTACCCATTCCAATAGCAATGCTAGCCATAGCACCGTTCCACACAAAAGCCATAGCATGGGATTACATAGCCGAGACAAAGAGAAAAGGGAAAGCCAAATCCGGAGAAGTAGTTGCGACACAGGGTATGACCAGAACCAACAGGGTTTATACCCCGAAACACTTGGCTGAATCGAGAAAACAGACTCTGGTCGACAATCCATCATTAAAACTGGGCTCGATGATCTCTGGAGAAAGATACAAGCAAAGGAATACTCATTCATTGACTAGCTGAACAAAACACCGGCCTAGATCTCTATCTTGGCTTTGCTACAGAGTTCCAATACATACAAAAATGGCTTGTTGAAGGTGTTGAGTGAGGCGTATGTACCCAAAAACATCACGAGAAATGGCAAACATGGTAAGTCAAGTATTGGAGAGTCACAAAATCACCTTCCACGAAGATGAGCTACCACCGGAAGGATTGAGTCACAACAAGGCATTGCACATCACTATGCAGTGCGAAGATTATTTTATTACTAGGATACTGGTCAATGGAGGGTCCAGTCTCAACATTTGTCCATTGGTAACACTTAGAAATCAAGGATGGGGCCATCAATGCTAAGGCTTTCGACAGTTCTCAAAGGTCCACTATTGGGGAAATTAGCTTAAGTTTGCAAATGGGGCCTACTTGGTTTGATGTTGATTTTCAAGTGATAGACGTGCCAGCGTCTTACAATCTATTGTTGGCCCGACCACGGATTCATGCCGCCGGGGCCATGGCATCAACACTACATCAGGCAGTGAAATTTGAGTGGAATCACCAGGAGGTGATCATTCATGGCAACGGTAGTAATCCTATATATAGTCGCCAAACCATTCCAGCAATTGGAGGAAGAAGAAGAATAGGGGGGAACTTACCACCATTGAGTGAGTCAACACCGTTGATAAAGACAAATGGTGGGACAACAAAATTGAAAGCATACTGAATTGGAGCGGGTATGAGCCTGGCAAGGGACTTGGCAAGAATCTCCAAGGAATCGCTAAGCCCATCAAGCTCAAGAAGCATGGCACCACCTTCGGATTGAGATATGAGTATACCTGGAAAGAGTTCAAGGAATGGTCGCCACCCTAGTGTGGTCCTTACTATCCATTGGAGCAGCCGATACCCCATTTAGAGCAGACCTTCCAGCCAGTCGAAGTTATCTACGGGTCAGAAGATAAAGAAGCACTAGTAGCAATGAATAACTTGTTCCTAGAAGATGATGACATGGATTGTTGTGTTATTTTTGAGGAGGAGGGGGAGGAAGGCCCTTCTATACAGTCTATAGAAAAAGGAGCACGCCTCGAAAACTGGACCGTCAGAACCGCTAGAGCCCAACGTGCCTCAGGGTAGCAAGGCTGATCAAAGCACCATGCACTATTTTATTTTACTAGTTTAATTTCCTTTCGTATTTTTATTTTTTGCAAGAAAGAGCTTCAATGTTCAAAGAATCAAAGAATTATGGAATTTATTAAAGTATTTCAATTTTCTTATGAATCTCACTCTTATTATTTTCTCTCATTACTTTACTCAAACAACATTACAATTACTTATCTTGATGAACCAATGACTGTGACATGCAATGAGACAACGCAACAAACGGACATAGATTCAGAGAAAGATGATATACCAGAAGAGATTGTTAAGGAAGCCGAGGACTTCGAAAATAGGCCTAAGTCCAACTTGGACGAGATTGAGATTGTTAACGTGGGAGATGCAGAAAACACCAAAGAAACGCGAATCAACGTTCACTTGTCACCGTTAGAGAAGGAAAAATATACAGAGTTTCTAAGAGAGTATGAAGACATATTTGCCTGGTCATACGATGACATGACTGGTCTAAGCACATCCATTATGGCTCACAAACTGCCGACAAATCCGGCATGTCCGCCAGTGAAGCAGAAGCTCAGAAAGTTCAAACCTGACATGAGTTTGAAAATCAAGGAAGAGGTCACTAAGAAGGTCAAAGCTAAGGTTCTCAGGGTATTAGAGTATCTGACATGGTTAGCCAACATTGTGCCAGTACCGAAGAAGGATGGGAAGGTCAAAAGTCTGTATCGACTACCAGTATTTCAATCGGGCTAGTCCAAAGGACGATTTCCCCTTGCCGAATATACGAATCTTGATTTACAGTTGCGCCAAGCATGAGCTTTAGTCATTCATTGATTGTTTTGCTGGATACCACCAGATATGGATGGATGAAGAAGATGCTGAGAAAATGGCTTTCATTACACCGTGGGGGATGTACTGCTACAAGATGATGCCGTTTGGGTTAAATAATTTAGGGGCCACCTACATGAGGTCCATGACCACCATTTTATAAAACATGATACATAAGGAGATCGAAGTGTATGTATACGACGTCATCATTAAGTCCAAGAAAGCCGCTGATCACATGGAGGGTTTAAGGAAATTCTTTAATAGAATGAGAAGGTACAACCTAAAATTGAACCCCGCAAAATGTGCATTTGGGGTTCCAGCTGGAAAATTGTTTGCTATTAAAGAATTGCCACCGCCAAATAACAAGAAAGAAGTAATGAGTTTCTTGGGAATACTTAACTACATTAGCTGGTTCATAGCATAATATACTATCATCTGTGAGCCAATCTATAAGATGTTTAAGAAGGACGTTGCTACCAAATGGACTGACGACTGCCAAAAAGCCTTCGACGGAATCAGTGAGTACCTGTCAACACCGCTAGTTTTGGTCCCGCCTGAGCCAGGTAAACCCCTGTTACTCTACCTTGCGTTACTAGATGGAGCGTTTGGTTGTGTTCTGGGGCAGCATGGTAAAACAGGGAGAAAAGAGTAGGCCATCTATTATCTCAGCAAGAAGTTCACCCCGTACGAGGCCTGGTGTTCTCTGTTGGAACGCACATGTTGTGCTCTGACTTGGGTAGCTCAAAAGTTGAGGCATTATTTATGTGCCTATACTACATATCTCATATCTACGATGGATCCTTTGAAGTATATCTTTCAGAAGGCCATGCCTATTGGCAAGCTAGCCAAGTGGCAAATCCTGTTTAGCGAATTCAACATTGTCTACCTAACTTAGAAAGCAATCAAAGGACAGGCATTGGAAAATCATCTTGTCGAGAATGCCGTAGACGGAGAACACAAATCCCTAAAGACGTCTTTTCCTGACGAGGATGTGTTATTCATAGGAGAAGACATTTCAAATTCCTATGATGGTTGGAGAATGTTTTTTGACGGAGCAACAAATTTCAAAGGAGTCGGCATAGGAGTGGTATCCAGTGTTTTCCAAACTCAGGTTTCCTTGCACTAACAATATGTTCAACTACAAACCCTGCATCTTAGGGCTCAAGATGGCTATTGACATGAACATGCAAGAGTTTCTAGTGATTGGAGATTTAGATTTCCTTATACATTAGGTCTGAGAAGAATAAGCGACCAAGAACTCCAAGATACTCCCGTATTTGCATCATGTACAGAAGTTGAGGTAGAGGTTCACAAAGACAGAATTTCGGCATGTTCCCATAGTCCAGAATGAGTCCGCCGATGCATTGGCTACCCTATCATCTATGATTCAGCATCCAAATAAGAACTTCATAAACCCTATTCCAGCAAGTATTCATGATCAGCCAGCTTATTGTGCTCGTGTTGAGAATGAAGCAGATGGAAGGCCTTGGTTTCATGACATCAGGGAATATTTATCCAAAGGAGAATACCCAGAACTTGCAAACACTACTCAAAAGCGCACACTTCGAAGATTATCCAACAATTTCTTTCACAACGGAGGAATCCTAGATAGGACTCCTGATTTGGGATATTTAAGGTGTGTCGAGACGAAAGAAGCATCCAGGCTGCTAGAGGAAATTCATGTTGGGACCTGTGGTCCACGTATGAACGGTTTCATCTTAGCCAATAATATACTTCGGGCATGTTATTTTTGGAGTAATATAAAGAGGGACTGCATCCAGTATGCCCAAAAGTGCCATCATTGTCAGATCCATGCAGACATGATAAAAGTGCCTCTGAATGAGCTTAATGCAACAATCTCGCCCTGGCCGTTCGCCGCCTGGGGAATGGATGTTATCGGACCAATCGAACCTGCCACATCAAACGGATACATGTTTATCCTAGTAGCAATTGACTATTTCACCAAATAGGTTGAAGCAACATCTTATAGAGCAGTGACCAAGAAAGTCGTGGCAGACTTTATCCGTGACCGTATCATTTCTCGATTGGGGATTCCAGAATCAATCATTACTGACAATGGCTCCAACCTCAACACTGATTTGATGAAAGCTATATGTAAAACCTTCAAGATCAAACACAAAAATTCCACATCTTACAGGCCTCAGATGAACGGAGTTGTAGAAGCCGCCAACAAGAACATCAAGAAGATAGTGAGGAAGATGGTAGAAAAGCATAAATAATGGCATGAAAATCTATCACTTGCTTTATTGGGTTATCACTCCATAGCACGCACATCAAATGGTGCAAATCCCTATATGTTGGTTTATGGTACAAAAGCGGTCATTCCCACTGAAGTAGAAGTTCCTTCCCTAAGGATCATAATGGAAGCAGAGATCGATGATACAGAATGGGTGAAGAGTCGATACGAACAGTTGGATCTTATAGATGGGAAGAGAATGAATGCAGTTTGCCATGGTCAGCTTTATCAGAACAGAATGTCCCGAGCCTTCAACAAGAGAGTCAAACCAAGACGGTTTACACCAGGGCAACTAGTGTTAAAAAAGATTTTTCCACATCAAGATGAAGCCAAAGGGAAGTTCTCTCCTAACTGGCAAGGCCTATATATGGTTCACCGGGTTTTGACGGGAGGATCTCTCGTACTTGCAGAAATGGATGGAGAAGTTTGGCCAAAGCAGATCAATTCGGACGCAGTCAAACGATACTATGTGTAGCATTTACGATTTCCTTGTATTATGTAATTTGAACAATGCCTGACCTGATTCCCGTTTAAGAGGGGATACGTAGGCAGCCCTATGGGTTCTATTACAATTCAATAAAACTTTCATTTCCCACGCTATTAGAAACTGGGGCAGAATTTTGAGGATGAACCTCAAAATTCCGAAGTTGGTTTCAGCCATTTATCGCACACAACTGTCAGAAGCAGCAACATAGTAAACTGGGGTAGAATTTTGAGAAGGACCCTCAAAATTCCGGAGCAAGAGAGGTTGCGATATCTCGAGCCTCGGCACAGTCGTTGGTTCATCTAAAGAGAACTACTCTCCATTATGTATTTATGTTATGATTTTACTAAGTTATGCATGACTGTTATCACAATTGCTTTGTTTAGCAACGCTACCCTAATGATATCCAACATCACGGAGAACAGAGCTGAGAAAGACAAGCAAAGTCCACGGGGATATGAGCTAGGCTTTCCTCTTTTACAAAACTCACGATTCTTGTTTGGATACAGGCACCCAAGTCCCAAAATCATTAGATATATCTATACACTCACACTTCTCGGAAATACAACTCTCAGAACCATCACCTATCTACAATTGCTATCCGTACATGACATCCCCAACAGCCACAATATCGCAATCAGCTATCAACTATAAAGCCATTAGCTAAGAGATTTTACTACTATTCACCTTTTACTTTTCCGCATTGCATAAGGCTACCATTCTGCGTTTCGAGACTAAGTTCTATCTCCATCTACATTTTTTGCATTGTATAAGGCTACCATTCTGCCTTCCGAGACTAAGCTCTGTCTCCATCTACATATTCTACATTGCATAAGGCTACCATTCTGCTTTCGAGACTAAGCTCTGTCTCCATCTGCATTTTCTGCATTGCACAAGGCTATCATTCTGCCTTCTGAGACTAAGCTCTGTCTCCATCTGTATTTCATAAAGCTACCTTTCTACCTTCCGAGACTAAGCTTTGTCTCCATCTGCATTTTCTACATTGCATAAGGATACCATTCTGCCTTCTGAGGTTAAGCTCTACCTCCACCCTATATTTCTCTGCATTGCATAAGGCTACATTTCTGCCTTCCGAGGTTAAGCTCTACCTCCACCCTGCATTTCTCTGCATTGCATAAGGCTACCTTTCTGCCTTCCGAGACTAAGATTTGTCTCCATTCTACATGGCAATAATATCGCCACTTTATTTTTTCTTGCATGTCTGAAATATCGGCATCTTTATTTACATTCCGACATTGGCTGAAATATTGCCACCTTTATTTAAATCCTGCATTGGCTGAAATAGCGCCACTTTTTGTTTACATTTGCATCGACTGAAATATCTCCACCTTTATTTAAATCCTGCATCGGCTAAAATAGCGCCGCTTTTGTTTACATCCGCATCGGCTGAAATATCTCCACCTATTAAATCCCGTATTGGCTGAAAGATCGCCACTTCATTTATACCTTGCATTGGCTGAAAGATCGCCACTCTCTGTATCTCATGGGCTGAAATATCTCCACCTTTTGCATTTCATGGTCTGAAAGATCGCCAACTTGTCACAAGGCGTCATTGTTCGAAGGCACCATTTTCATAGCCCGAGAATGCCATGCCATGGCCTGAGGACCCCCTTTGTCTCTTGTATAGCATTATTCAAAGGCATCATGGTTCGGATTCATCATTCTCATAGCCCGAGAACATCATTTCGTAGCTTGCAAATCCTTTATTATATACTTCATGGCCCAGGACGTCATGGTCCAAGGACGTCAAATTAATTGTCCAAAGACAGCATTCATAGTCCAACGGGAACTTGCATCACATTTAAATTTATGCACAATATATTTTTGTATTGCTCATTTGCAGGTAAACAGGCTAACAACGGAAATCTCAGCAGGAGCGATCCCGCTCCAGTTCCCGCAGCCTACTAGACTTTGACCATCCTTCCCAACCTGAATATCGCATCTGTTCTTGGAAATATATCCTTCAGCATATTCCGCCGATGGATCCCGAAATATATATGGCCTGGTTCCTGTTAGTCCAGGGATATGTAGGCAGCTCAGGAACCAGAGCTCGGTCAAAATTCTTCAAATTATTTTGTTTGGTCAAATTGGCCATCATATCTTTACCCGACAACTCTTTCATCCTTCCCGGGTAAAGAAGGGCAGCTGTTGATACCCAATTTTTCCTAACAAAACTCACAAATTCTAACAACTCACTCGAATACGAGTTCAACCATACTAGTTTAATCCAAATCCGACTCTGAATTGATGTTCAAAACTCAATTATACACTTTAGAAAAGTTTTTGACAAAAGCCCCAAAATCCTCTTTTAGATTTGTTGATACCTAATTTTTCCCTATGTATTTTATATACAAAATACTTTCAAAAATAACATGTATATGCATATATATAAGCATGCCCAAGTGTTTTGGTATTTTTCCTTATTTTTAAAGATTTATTAAAATCAATTTATTATGCATTTTAGCAGTACAAAAATCAGTAATTATTCTCAAAACTATCAATTTTGGTGAATAACTTATTTTACACACATATTTATACCCAAACATAGTTGAGGTAATTTCTGTATATTGTTACAAATTTGTTTCGTATTTAAAAGACTAAATTGCATATAATTGTAATTTTAGCCTATTTTAAGATTAATAACATTTTAATTATAAAAATTTGTTCCCGTATTTTTTAATTAATATTTATATATTATTAACTTACCCACTATTTTTACTTTAATTTCAGAATCACTTTTACTATTTTTATAAAATAAAAGGGACAAAACTGGCTATTTAATATGTAGCCCCAATTTATTTCAATTATAGCCAAATTGACCTCCCTAATTGACTCAATCCTAACCCCCAATTGGACATGCCCAATTTCATTTTCTAACCCGGTCCCCAACGCAATTAAAAATCCGCCTGGCCCCTTCTTTTAATCCAAGCCGTTGATTATTTTGATCAACGACCAGGATCATCCCTTACCATTTTTAATTCCCCTACCCTAACCTAATCCCCCCATTTCACTTAGTCTGCTGCCTTTGAATACTCTCCACTCTCAAACTCTCTTGAAGGTTCTTCGGAACCCTAACCGTCTCAGACACTTTTCCACCGTGCTTTCACCGGAATCCATGGCTTCTCAGGCCATGAATGGTCTATACTCACCCCTCTCCACCATTAAACCTTGGGTGTTCGAGGTTTTAAAGTTTGACCTCAATGGGTCTCTTTCAGATCTTCTCAGATCTTTGGTTCCATGGACTCTCCAGCCTTTGCTCCGGCATATTCAAGCATTATGACCCTTTCCTGACCTCTTCGACTCAGGATCGGAGTTTTCTTCCAAGCTTTTCTCATTCCTAGGGTTTCTCCGAAACCCTAAGATGTTCGAGGGTTTTCCTTGTTTATTTTTCTTAGATCTACGATATGTTTGTGTTCTACTGAACTTTTAAAGTGTTTTCCCCTAATTTTCCTTTCAAAATCGTTTGTCTTGGATTTAGGGTTTCTGAAAGGTTTTCAAAACATCTTTCTGATTCTTTCTTCTCTTCTCTTTATGTGTGTTTTCCAATATCATGCTCGCGTGTCTTCTTTTTTTTTATTTACTATGCATGTGTTGTTCTTTTTCTTTTCTTTTCCTACTATACATAATGATGTTATGCTTTGTATTCTATAGTGCCTCTAGACTAGGCTCGCATGTTAATCTTTGCTACGTTTTCCTACATGTTCTTTGCTATGCTTTCCGGTATTACTCTATTATATGTGTTTTCTGTTGAGCTCTTTGATTTTGTTTGCTTTACTGGACTTTGTTCGAGTTTTCCTAAACATGTTTCATCTACTGCTTCTTAAGTTTACATCCCCTCACTCTTCTTCTGAACTCGCTTAAATTCCAAGTTTTCTTAAAACTTGTTCATCATGCTTTAAATCAACTTTCTTTCCTTGTTGTTTCAAACTTGCTGTCATATCTGTTTGTTTCTCATGAGGCTCTAAAATAGACCTCTGAGCCTTCATCGGTGGCTTGCCTTCTCATCTCTATGTCAGATTCGGTTTGAAACCCTAGGATTTAGGGGTTTCTTTGGAAAGATTGATTTTATGTTTGGGTTAGGGTTCTAATGTAGAACCCCGAACTATCAGAATCATTCTAAGTACTATGAACTAGATTTGAATCTTTTTGCTTATGACCCTGAACTTTTCCATGCCTGTCTTTTCTAATTAGCATGACAACTCATTTTGTTTGATATTTGTCTTCTTTATATATGAGAAATTCTTCCTTCAAAAAGGTTTTGACAACTATTGATTGATTTTGAATTCGTTTAAATAAGTTTTGACTGGTTGCCACTGATTTCTCTTTAAATGAACCCTCTTTTCCTCTTCCTGACTTGGTTCATTCGAACAAAGCCTGCAATTTTGATTTCACTGGCTGTTTGATTGATTTCCTTTCCTTATTTTTCACAAACTGTGTACCACTGAACTTTTGCCTTAAATAACTCCTGTTTATTTACCCTTCTTGTGCTATTTTCGAAAAGTTTTAAATTCTTTGTGTAAATGTCTTCTACCCGTTTGAAATCAGAATCCCTTAACTAAAGGGAGACTTTATGTGATTGATTGCAAAAGTATTTTTTCTTACCTTTTCTTACTTACCTTCTACACTATAAAAGGGGACTACCCTTCTGCACTTGAACACACTTTGAATTGCATACTCTTACACACACTCTCAATTACAACACTCTTTCAGTTCTCTACTCTCTTCTGAGATCTTTTGTACTATTTGCTTGCAATTTGGCTTACAAGACTTCTGCTTTCACTTATTTGTTTCCTTGAAACTGGTATGTCCTAATTTGTATTCCAGCATCATCCCTATGTGTTTACGTTATAGTCGCTATACTCTTGTCTACTTTGCTGTTCATGTTTTGTATTGAATATGCTACTCTCTCTTTGCATCTGCTATTTGTTGTGAATTACCCATACCCCTACTCCCTTCTATGTATTTGAGTTAAGGTTCATGGCCTGGCAGTATCCAAATTGTTGCTTAGGTCTAAACCTGATCCTCGATGGATCCTAACTCCCAAAATGTGGCTAACAGGCTAAGTAGGGGTGTGCCTTCATTCCTAATTGCTGGGCATAACCACCAGCCAGCCATAGCCTCCCCTAGTTCCCCCTCTATGCACTTGCACTTACTCTTAAGCCCTAAGTTCTGCCCCCTCCTATGAGACTTGCCTTGGGATCTTGAATTCCCTCTGAACTTGGACATTTGAGGGTTGACCCTTCTACAATGCACTATACTTAAATCTACAATATTTGGGAGTAAGCACTACCCGGAGCCACTTGAGACTCTTAGGGAACTTTTACACATCTCAAATAAGAGAAGGCTTTTGAAATCTGATCTTTGGAAATTGGTTTATTTCATATTTCAGACCTGGGGTCTGAATTAGGCTCTCCTTGATTAGAATCATTTATTTCTGATGTAATATTTTACTTTTCTTGATTCATTCTGGTCTGTAATAATTTGTAATAACTTATGGAGTTTAAGTAAAAAGGGAAGGTTCATTCATGTATGCATACGGGTAGACATCATGATCTTAGGTATTTATTCCTACAATCACAGCCTGCTTTTCACTTATGCATTTCATACAGAAATCCTGCCTATAGGATTCTGCACTCCCACATATCATATAAAAACCATTTCTATAATTTTCTACACTTGTGTATATCATATAGCAATCCTGTTTATAAGTTTCTGCACTTCTACATATCATATACAAATCATGTACACAAGTTTCTATACTTCTGCATATCATATAGAAATCCTGTCTATAGGTTTTCTGCATATAGAAATCATGAATATAGGTTTTTCTGCACTTCTGCATATACTTTAGGCAGACTGTTCATAGGTTAATAATAACAAGTTGCATCCTAGATACCTTGGCTATAGGATTCTTGCATCTCGATAATCGTACTAAAATCAATAACGCTTAGAAATCATGCCTATAGGAGTAACCGTTTGAATCTGATTCGTGTATTTCATCTACAACTCTAAAATCAATAACAATGCAGAACTTACATTTTTTTCAATCGGCAAGCCTTCTTTAAATCAGTATACTTCGATATTATTAGATATCATGCCTATAGGTGTCACCTAGGCAAGCCATTAGGTAATTGATTAACTGCATCAGTCTTTGATAATTACAACTAGGGGTAGGTGTAATTCAGACTTCTCATCTGAGAGATATGTGATAAATCAGCCTGCTCTAACGCTTTAATTTAATTAAGACCATAACCAGTATGTGTAAGTCATGCTAAACAATCTGCTCTTAAGTGAGGAGGCATGTTTGAGCCGTTTAAACTGTTATGTGTTCTCCCGCACCTGCCTTATATGTTTTGATTTTCGCCCTAGAAATTTATCCTTTTAAAATTATGAAAAGCCAAATCTCCCTTTCCTTTAGGACTAGCACCCCCAAATGCCTACGGGACTGATAGGATTGGGACGGTAATAGCATGCGATAAGTAATGATACTATTCTGCGCTTTAATACCTTAACGAGGTAGGAAAGTGTAGATATGCATATGATGACCATTGTTCTAATACCACGTGTAGCCCCTCTTTTGAGGAGTGATTTTCGGTTATTGCATTAATGTGATCCATATTGTTTGTAAACCTAGGACCCCCTTCCCCTTTACTTGTTTTATTTTCAGATTTGTTCAAATTATTTTCTTAAAATTTCATTTTTCTTTGTTTCTTCAACCTTAACTTATTTTCACTCATAATGTGTCAAATCCCTCATATTTGAAAACTTTACGTGCTTATTTTTGCGTACCTTAAGTCACAATTGTAGCATGACCGGGAACCACACTAGTGGATCTTTGAGGGGTACTTAACACCTTCCCCTCGAGATAATTTCAAGCCCTTACTCAACCCCTGGTTTTCTAAGTTTAATTCATTTTTCCAATGTCCTAATGCACTTAATCATTAGGTGGAAACTCTTCTAAATTGCAAACCCAATTCCCAAAGGGAAAAGAGTTGTCCGTCCAAATGTCAGAAAACCGATTTCACGAGAAAAAGGGGGCATCGACAAGATTCATCAATCTAATGCCAAAATCAAAGATGAAATCATGTAAAATAATTAAATTTGAGTAAAAAATACTGACACCAACCCAAATTGTGAAAATTCCCTCCAAAATTACCAAATCCGAGCTCTCAACCTCAAAATATGATAAAATGAGCTCAAACTCCGAAATTAACAACTTATATGCACTGCCCAAGTAAACCATTTGCGATCGCGGAACCAGCATCGTGACTACGAAGAACAAAGCTTCACTGCACTAACAACACTCTTCGCATTTCTAGCTCCACCCTTGTAAATGCTACGAACAAAGATGCCCAACCTTTGCGAATGTGGCAATGACCTCGAGAATGCGAAGGCAACACCACCAATTCCAAGCTCCTAAATGTGAATGTGACCGACTAATGCAAACGTGATGTGTTCAACCACTTAAACCTCACTAACACAACCCTCTAGTCATGAACGCGTAGAGGTAAAAATACCAAGCTCTATAATACACATTGCGATTGTGGTCTACGTCTCGTGATTGTGGAGAAGGCATACAACACCATAAAATCTAAGAAAAAACAAGCAATGCAAATGGAATTAAGAAAATGGTTTGAAACCACCCCGAAACTCATCCGAGCCCCTCGGGTCTCTGTCCGAACATACCAACAAGTCCCAAAATATAACACAGACCTACTCGAGGACTTGATCACATACAACTATGCCTTATAAAAAGGACATGTGGACGTTTTTAGCCCAGAATCGAAGCCACAAGGAATTAACCTATCAATTACTTTCGTTAGACTTACTAAATTCCACGGAATAAACTTCCCAAATGTTGGGAATAACAATTGATGGTATTTCTACTAACTACGAATGAAAGTAAATAAACACCTGAAAACTAACTATGATTAATATATGAACAATTAGGAGAAGGATCTAAGGTTATGATTTTCCCTATTGATGGAATCCCTTCTGGTTATGTGTCACATAGAATTTCCTAATCATATCTATCAATCATGAGCACTATTATACCGTAAATCTCTCCCGAGTAATCACGAAAATTCACTAGACGCTCTCTCCCGAGTTACGCTAGCTGACTTTATTCATTACAGCTCACTTTAGATTGCACCCAAGGCTTCGTTATCCTTAATCCCGCCTTTAAACCCATAGTTATTGATCCCTCATATACTTTGGGAGTGGTGTTATTCAACAATTGACCTAAATATGCACTCTCTCCCGAGTTATGCACACTAAATAGGCACAGCTAATCGAGCATCCTGTCAATTAACTAAAACAAGCACATAGTTGAACATATAGAGATTAAACCGGCAAACTATATTAACATAGCAAGAAGTTCATCCTTCAATAGGTTCCACCAAAACCTTAGACTAGGAAATTAGCTACTCATGACAAAACAAGACAAAACTACTAAATTATTCATAATCGGCAATTGAAAAATAATAAAGGGAGGATAGAAGAACTCTAATGTTTTGTTATTCTTCTCACACTTGTTCTTGCCTCCAAGAAAATCTAAAAACAAGATTAACCCCATCTTGGGTGAATTTCTAATTTTTGTAAGGGTTTGGAACAAGTTTTCCTGAATTTACACTTTGGTGGTGAGCGCCGAGTATTCTACCGCAATGACTTGATCCGCCGCGGTTCCACCGCGGTCGCGGTGGAATTTGTTCGGTATATTTTCTTGCTTCTTTGTGCTTGGGTACTACTTGAGTTGGCGTTTTCTTCACATTGCCTCCAAAACACTCCGTTGTGCTTTCTCGCTTAGAATAATCCCTACGAAACAAAAGAACACTATTTAGAGTATTTTGTTGGCAATTTGACTATAAAACAACAATAAAGCATGGTAATATTATGGTGTAAATATCATCATTATAGCCTAATACCAACACCCCACACTTAAATCATTGCTAGTTCTCTAGCAATCTGCCACACTCTATCAAAGATCCTTCCCTAAGATTTTCCCTTAATGAATCACACCTTGAACAATTTACCAAAGTTGCACCTAGTAGTGAACAACCTTTGCCTCAACAATCGAATCTCTCGTACCACGCAATATTCGCACTCACTCAAAATACTCTATACAAGAGTCAAGACTCACCTTTCCTTTGTGAATCACATGCCCTCACATAACACAAGAGAGTAGTTCCACACTCAATATGATTAAAACAATTAGGAACTCGGATGGAAAAAATTCGCTCACTCTCCAAAGGAACATTCACATGCCACAACGATGAACCATAGGCTTGCCCGTAGTGTAATGCTCTACTAATCAAGCTCACTCAGTTTAAGATCAATAGGACTTCACTTGGTTGTAATGTAGGCTAAGGGACGGGTAGGATATATTTGGATATAGTGACTAACCTCCCTGAGCACTTTTAATACAATTACATTAACCTTCAAAACTATACTTATGTCAACCAAACATTCCCCCACTTTTTATTTAAAACAAACCCATCCATTAGGTGCAATTGCAACAAACTACCACATATCGATTACTACATTGAGTCATCTCTTTTTCTTTTTTTTCTTTTTCTTTTACTCTTCAAAAACTCTTCACCTTTTCTCTATTTCAATGGTTCCACTCAAAAACCAAACCACCACCCCACACTTTTGCTTTTGCATAATCTCCATACCATTCAATTGCTTATATAAGGTAAAGGGGTTCAAACAGTAGGCTATTCAAACAATTAGGTAAGGTTCGCAATGTGGTTGCCAAAGAAACAAGCTTATAGGCTCAACGGGGTTAACTAAGATGTATTACATTCAGGTGGGTTTACTTTATATGTCTGGCTCAACAAAGAAATGCCGATATCACTTCTAAAACTGAATGAAACTACTATTTCGCTTTGCAAACACATAGGGCAAGTTCTAAGCATCAAATGTGAATCATGGAATATGGTAAAACTCACACACACATGGCACATGACTCACTCTGGATTGATTTATCAAGACATTCTCTTTTGAATGTTCAAGTTAGATACACAAATATAATTGTAAGGCACTTCAGCAGGATTCAACCATTGAGACTAAGCGTTACACTCTAGTGTTTATTGTGTTCAGGTGTACTAACGCTGAGGGTTTCTCCTTCCATTTTAGCTCGTAGCCTAATAATCCTAACTACAACTAAAAAGCAAAATAAACAAAAACTACCTACACCCGGTTCAAGCTAAACCCTTGGAAAATAACCGTGGCCCAAAGAAAAACCAAGGGGGAGTTACTACACTACCTAAAAAGTAAAAAAAAAAATCTTTTTGGTCTTTTCTCCAGATTTACTTCCCTCAAGAAAATTGCCTAAAGGATCCGTCATCAGGAAGAGTCTCCATATTCCTTTTTTTTCTTTTGTTTTCGACTTAGTCCCTCAAGAATCCTGTCAAAAGAGACCCGTCGTCGAGACAAGTCACTTACCTATATTAACTTACCTAATGAACTATTACTCAAAACACCAAATACAAACAAATCAAAATAACCAAAAAAAATCAAACAGTCAATTGTTACAAATACATACATATACTAAAGTATCCCCTACCCCACACTTAAAATGTAGACATGTCCTCATGGCAAAAAAAATTAAAGTACATTGAGGTAAAGGAACATCCCTGAAAGATCACTCCTGATCGGAGACGGTGTCTCGATTCACATTGCAAGCACGACCCAGAGCTCTCAGCCATTCTAAGAATTTCTTCTCCGACTTCAACTGCCGGTCAGCCACCGCGTCTACACGGGCACCCAAATCAGTGACTTAGGTATACAACCCCGCCATCTCCTGCTCCAAAGTTGTCATGCGGGTGCTCCGGCGGGGCTGTGATGGGCCTGCCTCTTCCATTCTTGGAGGTGGTGGGACCTCAATTGCCGTAGCATCTTCATCATCAACGGCATCGTCCGAGTCATCAACATTCACCACCGGCTCCATTCCAATTTTGATTTTTCTTGCCAAGAACGAGGCTTTCAGTGGTAATTTCCCATTATCTCTAAGGTCCTCAGGGACTCTAGCAAGACGACACAGCCTCGTGACTAGAGAAGGGAAGTAGAAGCCCTTGAGTAACTCGAGTGATCTAATGAGCATCTCGTTATAGAGGAGCCTGGCTACATCAAAATCCCTGTGCGCCATGAAACAGTAAATTGCTAATGCCTATGGTAGATTGACATCGGTCGTGTTGCTGGAGGACAATGACCGACTATTGATAATAGTGAGCCAACACTTAGCCTCCCAAGTAAGAGACTAGGAGTTAAGTGTGATCCCGGGCTTTATCCACATGCATTCTCTGTCTGGCACTCAGATAGTCTCCAGAAGATTTGGCCACAAGGCACGTGTTGAGCTAAAAGTACGATAATCATCAGATTTCCCTCTGAACACTGGCAGTCGGTACACTCTACAGATGGTCTCAATGGAAGCATCTACCCGGGTATTGCAAATAGTAACAACCCCATTCTCATATTCTAGGCAGTTGGCATAGAACTGCCTAACTAATCGAACATTAGCCTCCTCCAGTACCTTGAAGAAGATGTCCAGCTGACACCTCCTCAACTCATTGAAGATATTCGGGCAACACCTCTAAGGCTTGTCGGTCAATATTTAACTTATGTATCTTCGCTTCCTTTGCATTATACCGGTCCTCCGCCGGTTTGGATACAAACCTACTGTTGTCAAACTGAGGCGCATTGGCTTGGCTCCTAGCTCTCAAGGAGCTTCGTGGTCCACTAGCAGAGGATCCGGTGTTGCGTCTCTTCCGAGATGAACTC
Organism: Nicotiana glauca; assembly: GCA_026770625.1. Lineage (NCBI taxonomy): Eukaryota > Viridiplantae > Streptophyta > Magnoliopsida > Solanales > Solanaceae > Nicotiana > Nicotiana glauca. The sequence continues at coordinate 145,013 of MU715181.1, forward strand.
ATTTTACTTGTCAAATAGAGAAACACCTATTAGGGTATGTGTGAAAGGTGTGAGTATGGATGGTTACTCAGACTTCACCACAACCATGTCACATTAGCCCTTTATACCTCCATTGGGTAAATTCCCCAAACACCTTGTAGGCAAGACCAATTCTTCATACATATAGCCTATAATGTGACATCAATTCCTCCCCAAATCACAGATTCAACTACCCCATCACACCCCATAAAACATCATTCAACACCTACAAATTTACACCATCTTTCACCATATTGTACACACAGCCCCTTCACCAATCAGTCCCAAAAACAAAATTCATAAGAAAGCACTAAGAAACTAACAAAATTCAACTAAAAATCACTACAAAATTACAATACTAGGCTAGCATATAACTACATACAATACAAAGAGAAAAGAGAGAGGGGAGGTGAGTAACATACATTAGTGGAAGAAGGGGTGAGAGGAATAGAGATGGGGGAGTTGGGGTGAGTGAAGAAGAAGAAGAGAGAAATTGGGAGAGTTAGTGTTTAAAGAGAGAGAGATGGAGAACTAGAAGAGGTGGTGTTTTGGGGGGGGGATAAGTAGAGGGGGTTATATTTAAAATAAGAAGAAAAAAAAGAATGAAAAAGGAAAAAAAATACCTAGTACCCACCGCGATCGACCGCGATCCCACCGCGGACGCGGTGGGTTTAAAAAGTTGAGGTAGAATATTTACGTCTCACCACGATCGCGGTGGGTTGGACGACATCACCTCAGTTCTATCACGGTTCCACCGCGATCGAGTTGAGCTGCAAAACCTCTAGGCAGAATCCTTGCCTCTCACCGCGGTCCTGCCGCGGTTTCCCCGCGGTCGCGGTGGTTTGCCCAGTTTTTTTCATGGTTACATACACGAATGAAATACAACAGTCATGGATTGCCTCCCACGCAGGGCCTGATTAAACATCATGGCACGACGTAGATAAGTGCTTTTACGGTTCGCTCGCCCTCTGAGGTTCCGTCAGGTTGATCTCTCACACTTCTTTTGGTTCACTCAGAGCTATATATAGCTTCAATCGCTGCACATTGACTCTAAATATGAGAGAGTCTTTATCCGAGGCAATTTCCACAGCTCTTGAGGGGAATACTTCGACCACCCAAAATGGACCAAACCATTGTGACTTAAGCTTACCAGGGAACATCCGTAATCGTGAGTTATAGAGCAATACCATGTCCCCAGGTTTGAAATGTTGCTCAACAATGTTCTGGTCGTGCAACCTCTTCATTCTTTCCTTGTACAATCTTGTTCTCTTAAAAGCAAGATGCCTGAACTCGTCAAGCTCATGCAATTCAGTAATTCTTGTTGTGCCTGCAGCTTCAATGTCTAGGTTCATCTGTTTCAGTACCAACCAAGCTTTGTGTTCAAGTTCCACTAGCAAGTGGCAAGCCTTCCCAAATGCCAACTTATATGGCGATGTACCAATTTGTATTTTAAAAGTAGTTCTATAAGCCCAGAGTGCATCATCTAGCTTTTTCGCCCAATCAGTTCTTGTAGCATTTACAGTCTTGGTCAATACACTCTTTACCTCTCTATTAGACACTTCAACATGTCCACTTGTCTATGGACGATACGGTGTTTCCACTCTGCGACGCACGTCATACTTTACTAGCAATGTTTCAAAGGCTCGATTACAGAAGTGGGTGCCTCCGTCATTGATGATACCTTTTGGTGTCCCAAAACGGGTGAATATGTTCTTCTTCAAAAACCCCACCACTACTCTTGCATCATTAGTGGGAAGTGCTGCAGCTTCTACCCATTTAGACACATAGTCTATAGCAACAAGTATGTACCTATTGCCAAAGGAGCTGGCGAAGGGACCCATGAAGTCAATTCCCCAAACATCAAACACTTCCACCTCTTGAATTGGGTTCATCGGCATCTCATGGCGCCGAGAAATTTTCCTGGTGCGCTAGCATTCATTGTAGCCCTTCACCCATTGGTGCGCATCTTTGAACAGTGTTGGCCAAAAGAAACCTCCGTCTAGCACTTTTGCAAATGTCCTAACTCCTCCAAAATGCCCTTCATACGCTGATGCATGAAATGCCTGCAAAACAGACGATTGTTCTATCTCGGGGATGCACCTCCAGATCATGTTGTCAACACATATTCGAAACGAGTAAGGTTCATCCCAATAATACATGGGGCGGTCACGATAAATTTTTTTTCTTTTGTACAGAGGAAAGATCATAGGGAACTATACCACATGCCAGGTAGTTTGCAAAGTCTGCATACCATGGCACTTCCTCAAGATTTGCCGCGAGCAGTTGCTCGTCTGGAAAGGTTTTCAGAATGTCTTCAACCTCATTTGAATTTTCAGCTCCCTCAACTCGTGATAAATGATCAGCTACTTAATTTTCTTTGCCCTTACGATCATGAATTTCGAGGTCGAACTCTTGGAGTAACAACGCCCAATGAATTAGGCACGGTTTCGATTCCTTATTCTCAATTAAGTACTTGAGAGTTGCATGGTTAGTGTATACAATTACCTTAGAGCCAATCATGTATGATCTGAATTTATCGAAAGCAAACACCACCAACAACAACTCCTTCTTCGTCACAGTGTAGTTCGGCTGGGCTCCATTAAGCGTTCTACTTGCATAGTAGATTGGATGTATTAGTTTGTCTTTCTGCTGTCCCAACACTGCCCCCACTGCATAGTCACTGGCATCACACATGTGTTCAAATTGCTGCTCCCAGTCGGGGGCAACAATGATTGGTGTTGTGACCAGTCTCTCTTTCAGCTCCTCGAATGCTACCCTCCAATCATCAAAACATTAGAAGGGGTGATCTTTTTCTAACAACTTACAGAGAGGGTTGACAATTTTTGAGAAGTCTCTTCTGAATCTCCGGTAAAAATCGACATGCCCGAGGAAGCTCCTGATTACCTTGACTAAAGTTGGAGGGGTTAGCTTTGCTATCACATCCACTTAAGCATGATCCACCTCAATTCTTTTACTTGACACCTGGTGCCCCAAGACTATGCCCTCTTGTACCATAAAATGGAACTTCTCCTAATTAAGAACCATGTTAGTTTCAATATACCGTTTTAGCACACGAGACAGATTTATAAGGCATTTATCAAATGAGTTCCCCACCACTGAGAAATCATCCATGAATACCTCCATTATGTCCTCTATCATGTTAGTGAATATGGCCATCATGCACCTTTGTAATGTGACGGGTGCATTGCATAGGACAAAGGGCATCCTCCGAAAGGCATAAATGCCTTATAGGCAAGTGAAAGAGGTCTTCTCTCTGTCCTCTAGTGCGATGGAGATCTGATTGTACCCTAAGTACCCATCCAGAAAACATAAGTGCGACCTCCCTGCCAATATGTCTAGCATCTGATCAATGAAGGGAAGTGGGATGTGGTCTTTGCGGGTGGCTAGATTTAATTTTTTGTAGTCCATACAGATTCTCCAGCCCGTGACGGTTCGTGTTAAGATCAGTTCATTGTTATCATTCTTGATCACCGTCATGCAACCCTTCTTAGGCACACATTGCACTGGGCTAACCTAGCTGCTGTCAGATATTGGGAAAATGATTCCCGCATCTAACCATTTTATTACTTCTTTCTTCACCACTTCCTTCATATAGGTGTTCAGCCTTCTTTGATGTTCTCTAGAAGGTTTGTGTCCCTTTTCTAGCGGAATTTTATGCATAGAGTAAGTGGGGCTGATCCCCGTTATGTCTGCCATGGTCCGCCCAATGACAGTCTTACACTCCTATAAGAGTTAGTTGTCCCTGCACATCTAACAAATCAGATGAGGTAGTAACAGGTAATGTGGAGTCAAGTCCAAGGAACTCATACCTGAGATGGGCTGGCAATGGCTTTAATTCCAGCATTGGTGGTTCTTCAATAGATGGTTGTTGATACCTAATTTTTCTCTATCTATTTTTTATATACTCAAAATATATTCTCAAAATAGCATGTGCATACATATGTAAGTATGCCCAAGAATTTTGACATTTTTTCCCTAATTTTTAAAGCTTTTGTAAAATCATTTTATTATTTGTTTGAACAGTACAAAGCCCCAAAACTATTATTTTGTTGAGTAATTTATTTACATCTCATATTTATACCACAATATAATTAAGGTAATTTTTGCATATTTTTATAAAATTATTTGATAATTGTAAAGCTAAATTGCATATTAGCAGCATTTTATAATTATAAAACCATTTCCAGTATTTTTAGACTAATATTTATACATTATTAATTATTTCAATGTTTTTAATTTGTTTTTAAAATCGTTTTTACTATTTTTTTTATAAAGCAAAGGGGAAAAACTAGCTATTTAGCATTTAGCATCTTTTATTTACAATTACAACCTATTCATATTTCAATTTTAACCCTCAAATTACCTAACCCAATTCATTAAAATACCCGACCCATATATCAATTAACCAACCCGGCTCAGCTCCATTTTAATCTGAGTCGTTGATCAAATGAGATCAACGGCCCAGATTCAATTTCCTTAATTAAAATCCCTACTACCCCCCCTCCCCCCCACCCCTCATTTATGAGAAGGTCTCTCTCTCTCTCTATACTGACTCTCCCTCTCCTTTCTCTCTAGAACCTTCTAGTTCTCTCTTCTTTTCCGATGAACCCCACCGCCTCTCCGGCCACCTCCAGCCTCACTCTTTCAACCACCAGTCGCCGTGAAGTCTTACCTCGTTGATTCCCTCTATCTTTGAGGCCCCAGAAGCCTCCACCATGCGAGATGGTCACTGAAGGTTTTTTCTGGTTTGTCTCCGGCCTTTCTGTGATGGGTTTTGGTACGATGGGGCTATGGACACCATTATTGCTGAGTTTCACAACCAGGTTTCTCTTATCTCTCACTGGTTTCTTATGATACCCTAATCTCTACCCAACCTCTCAAATCTCGGTAGTTTTTATGATTCTTTAACTCACACCTTTATATTTTACATTACTTTCCACTCGATCTTTATGATTGTTCAATTTTTTTTAAACGCTTTGTTCCCCTTTCGAAACTAGGGTTTCTGAACCCCTTTTCAAAATCACTTTATCTTCTGATTTTAAGAAGTAATATATGATTATCAGTACGATTTCTAAATCATTTCGCATAAGTCTCACTATTCTGATGAAACCCTACCCTTAGGGTTTATATTCGCATTGTTTTTGTCGCTTTTGCTTTCCTGTGTGTTCTTCTGGATTCTTCTATAAGTCATGTGCTCTTTGCTTTAATTGTGTTGCTAGTGTTTCAGTCCCCTACTGTCATGTGTTCTCTGCTTAGGGTTTCTCTGATATTGTTCGATATGGGCTATGCATCGTTTAATAACTCGACTATTCGTCGTATTGATTGTTTACATGGTGATTTTTATACCGATTCTTATAGGTTCGCCTTAAGACTGTGATACTTGCCTTAAAATTATGATTTTGTGTATTTTCGTTATAATTTTGGTATTGATTTTGAATTGCCTCCTTAATTTGTGTGATACTTTCCTCAATTAATATTGATTTCCTAGGTCTTCAATCTCGTTCATTATTTTGAAAGTTATTTCCCTGAATTACAGTGGTATTTTTCCCTATATATGTGCACAAATTTGTTGATTGATTTGCCTGACCTATTTCCCTAATTAGAGTGCCATTTACCTAGTCTTTAGTTAATATTGTACCTGACCTATTTCCCTAATTAGAGTGCCATTTACCTAGTCTTTAATTAATATTGTATGTTACTTTGTTTCCTTATGTAATTATATCCTACTTTATGATTTCTTTCCTTTTAAATGACTGATTTTACCGTTTGATTTGGATTCCTTAATTAAAGGGAAGTCCATGTACTAATTTGATTGTGATTGATGCCAGTTCCTTAATTAAAGAACTGCTCTATTGCTCCTGCTCATTATCAGCTGGCTGAAAGCCAAGGCCAATATAGTGTTACTACTTTGTCTTTGCATCCTGCTTTCACTCTTTTACTGGTATGTCCTCTATTTGATTTATAGTTTACCAAACAACATGTTTTTATGTTTATGGCACTTGCTCTTGTTTCTTTTATGCTTCTATCTATGGTTCTGCAGTTCTAACTGCAACTATCATGCCTCTGTGTAAGTTTATTGATGTGACTATCTCTCCTTTAATTCAGCATACCTACTTCTTCCCTTATTTGTTTAATGCATGAGCTTCCCTGCCCCCTAACCCTAGTACATTACCAGCATGTAATCCTGAACCTCTTGGGTTGAAATATGTTGTGACTGTTTAAGTTATGAAATGCTTTTCTCTGATGTCTATGTATGTGCAATTGTGCTCTTACATGTGAACTACTTGTCTCCTTTGTCCCTTGTCCCCTGTTTGTGTTTGCTTCCCTATACTATGTGTGATACTCTAGTCTGAGATTATCTTACTCACCTTCTTACATGAGCGATCACACTTTTCTGTTGTTTTCTGTCAAGAAGTGATTCTATATGGATCATTTTTTTTAAAACTATTTTCTTTTCTTAACTCAATTTCTTTAAAACTCTATCGCACTCTCACTATTATTAGAAAATATCTTCTGCCCCCTTTTGTGTAAGCATTGCTTTGGGTATCTATGAATACCCATTGAACTTTGATGCACAAGGCTGGTAATTCCACACTGCACTTGTTCAATATTTTTGGTAAATGTTTGGGTGCTGGTATTGGCCAGGGACCCAATGGGGCTCTAGGGAGCTTTGCCGCACCCAGACCATGGCTGTGAAACTCGAAATAAGTGAAGTTGGAAGATTGGGCCTGGTTGAAGGCTCCCTATAGAATAATTTCTTATTTTTTTTCTTTACTATGTAATTCAGCTGTCTTGGTTTGTAATAATTTTGTAAACGAATGACTGGGGCTATAGTGAGATGGGTTGGGGTTATGCATGCTTAGTTTAAAGTTATGGGTAGAAAACATGCTTGTAGGGCGTTACTTACCTATTTGTGCAATAGACATCATGTATAGGACATGCATCTCATATAGTAGTAATCCTGTTTCAGACTCTTTACTTTCAGCTTGTTGTCATACTCATTTCATAATCACGACTAGCTAATGACTAACGAATAACTGGTAAAACTACTGCTGCATTTTCACTGGCATTTAGAGACCATGTTTTAGGACTTTTACATGCGTTAGACACCATGTTACTTAGGATTTATATTTTTGTCTGAGTTGCAATTCGCTGAATGCCTGACCAGTATGTTTAAGCTAATACTGCAAGTTTTGTTAACTGCGTCCTTTTAAAACTGGATTAATATGCATGTTCATCTTTAAGACAAATAGGCCATACATAAGACGTGAAGGCAAGCTTTACGCCTAATAAAATCGATTAATCATGTTTCACCAGTTTCAGACTACTCAGCCTCTTTTAAACTTCTAAACTCTGTTCCTCGCTTACCTCTCTGAAGTTTATTCTGTTTCTATTAAAACTCCAGTCCCGTTTTGATATAATCCCGGAATCATGCATCTGTTTTCCACTGGGTTGTTTTGCTTGTCCAGCATCGTGCCATTTTTTACTTATTCTACACTTTGTTAGGTTACTGCATCTTTAATACCATTACTATATTTTCAAAGAGTGTTTTAACAAGTTTACCTATACTTTTACTAATTCATAAACTGTTGTACACTTACTGACTTCTGAAAATCGAACTTTCTTTGGGCCACTCAGTTTTAATTAAACCTTCTGGTTTCACTGGATCTTACCTCTTTCTGTCATTCCTGTTTTATAACTCTTTTCTTTAAGACCTTAAAATGTGTTAAAAGACGTGATAGCTATATGCTTACTTTTGGAGGGATTTGTGAGCCTCTTATTTGCCTTTGTATGTTCCCTTTATGTGTAGTCCTACTTGTTATGTATGTCGCCTAGCATTTTGTCCTTTAAACCTAAGGGTTCAGCCTAGTCCTTACCTTGTAGGAATAGCAGTCCTAAATACCCTCTACGACTTATAAGATAGGACAAGTAATGGCACGCAATAAGATTTCGTGACCAAATCACACGCTTAAATGACCTTTACGGGGTGGGAAGGGTAGAATATGGAGATGATAACCGATGCGCTAATGTCACGAGAGACCCCTCTTTTGAGGATTGATTGCTGGGTAATGCATTGAAGTGATCCATATTAATTATAAACCTAGGAACCCTTTCCCTTTGTTTTTCTTTGTTTGCTTTCTTTAAAATTGTTTAAACCTTTCAAATTTCTACTCTCTTTCTACTTACTTTCATAAGTTTCAATTTAATTGCAATGTTGTATGCAAATCCTTATTTGAGCTTTGATTGTTTACTTGTAAAGTCATAATTGTAACATAGCTGGGAACCACACTAGTGAATCTTGAGGGGTGCCTAACACCTTTCCCTCGAGATAATTTCTAGCCCTTACCCGAACTCTAGTTTTCCAAGTCAAACTCTTAGTGTCCTAATGCACTTAATCATTAGGTGGCGACTCTTAAAAATCCAAAAACCCAAATCCCAAATGGGAATAGAGTTGTCTTCCTGAGTGTCATAAACCCGATTCCGCCTTTAGGAAAAGTGGGCGTCGACAGCATGGCGACTCTGCTGGGGATTTCTTTAGGATTTTACCGCTTCATGTTATGTGTGACTTTACTACTTCTTCACTTATTTATTTAATGTCTTTATTCGAAACTGACTTGGCTTTTTTGTTTATTTCTCTTTAACGCTTTCACTTACTACTTTCCTTTAATCCCGTTGTAATTTTCGAGCAATTATTGTAATCATTATGAACGTGAAAATATGTGACAATTTGTTTGATTTTTTGTAACTGCATCTTCGGTATCATATTCCACTCGTGCCAAACAAACACCATAGCAATGCTTATAATGAGTTGCTGCGCTCTTCCGATGTTATTACCCCCCTAAATTTGGCAAAGGCATATTTGCGGTAAAAACAGTCGATCAACAGTGCAGTCGACGGTTCCGTGCCTTTCCCTCTTGAGTTGTCCGCTCAAGGGTACCGGTCTTATACCCCATAGAGACCTTATTCTATTTAATCGTTCATGCATCACTGTCAAACCTAGTCGATTCAGCTATGATGTCCACATAATGACTCTTTAAGATAGCCTTATCCAAAGTCCATTGGGTTTCCTTGGAACCCAAACGGACAAAACCATATTCTATGCATTCATTTGGAGAACTAAATGCCATTATTCTAATTATTGATTTAAATAGTCAAGTCCGGTGGGGGTAAGGAACTAACACTTCTTTTGCAGAAAATAAGGCATGAAATCCCTAGATTCGGCATGGTAACCAACTTTCACCCAAGGTTGTTAAGCTGGTGGGAAGACCTTCATTCCAGTCACCGGATTCTCGTCCGCAAATATTTGAGGAATTTACCCTCTCTTTTGGAAGTCTAGCCTGACAACAAGATCATATAGGCTGCGACCTTATTCTGGGACACTGATAGAATAGTGTTTCGTTTTGGGGATCTTGAAATGACACCTTTGCTCAAAGAAATAGGAGGGTTAGCAGGTATTCCTTGGGAGACTTCAGGTTTGCTTATGCTAGAAAATCACAAGGGTAGGGGATTCCTCAAGATGATGGGACTGAAGAAAAACCCAGACTTGACTTGTTTGAAGGATTCTTACATTTCTTTTGACTACCTGTACGAGAGGAACGGACATAGCAAGTCCTACCGCACCTACCCAGATAAATTTGCCCTCATATCATTGGGGCACATCCACATGAGGGCTTTCATCTTTATGTTCTACTTTTTGGAAATGATAGTGTTTCCAATGAAGAAGGCTAGGATCCATACCAGACTAGCCATGGTCACCAAGACAATAATAGAAGGGATTGGAGGGCAACCATTCAGCATAGTACCCATGATTGTTGCTGAGATCTACCGAGCCTTGGAGAAGTTTCAACGAGGGGCCAGTCACTTCGAGGGTTGCAACTTTCTACACCAACCCTGGCTTGTAGAACATCTCCAAAAGGGTCAATACCGTCAAGAGCTTCTACGAAGGTCGTGGAATGATCATATAGCCTTCCACCATCCCAAGGGAAGGAACTACCTGTCTAACATGTTCGCTCAGCTGGCAGATACCAGAGGATGGGTAGAGTTGTTTGAAAATTTGAAAGAAGACAAGGTGCAGTAGATGTTTGAATGGTTCCCCACTGGAGAGTTTATCATCCGCTCTTGGGATGCTCCATTCCCCATACTTATTGCCCTGAGGGGAACTTATCCCTATGTTCCTCTCCGAGTCATGAGGCAGGCGGGGAGAAAGCAAGTCATACCAAAGGTCAAAAAAATGAGTCGTTTCAGGGCCATTTCCAAGACGACGATAGCCCGTAAAAATGACAAGCTCAACACATGTGGAATAACAAAGTCATCCTGGAAAAGGATTCCATAGAGCCTGACAGATACCACATCGGTTACACCTCATACTATCCAGGTTGGTTAGAGGAAGATCATGCTGGGATAGGACAACCCGGGTCTGTTCGAGGTCACAAGGTCATTGACGAGAGGGCTGAAATTCAGGTTAAATACAACCAACTATGCAAGAGAGTCAGGGAGTGCGAGAGTGAACATCAGGAAATTCAAGAAGCAAATCAGAAGTTGATCGAGGAATAGAAAGATATGGCTGTCAGCGCTAACAAGCGACTAGGGTATCTGGAATGAGGTTTGGTAGAGTTGGAAAGGAAATTCATCCAGAGGATCGAGAATTACCAAAACACTGAGGGGAATGAAGGAGGACATTTGGCTAGGGATTATCTGCTGCTGGGACTGCATGAGCTGGTGAAGCTATTCGAGGGAGCAAAAGATGCCGAGTCTGGGGAAGGTCTTTCTAGGACCAAGTAGTTAGGGATATTTTCGCTTTTAAATGTAACAAGGCCAACGGTCATTAATGACATTTTTACTTTATGTAATTTTAGTGTCATTTTGGGATTCGTCTTATTTTTATCAATAAAATGAGGCATTTGGCATTATAAGTTCTCCAAATTAATTTGTCGCTAGGCCTACCTCAGGCACAACGAGGCACCCAATTTAGGACACGATTTATATTCTTGCATTATGTGTTTAAATATTTCAGCATTTTCTCATAATCCGCACTAACTTATTACCTTTTGTTTTATTCCCCTCCCCAAAAGGTTAGTTCGTGCACTCTGGCATCGTCCTACTCTACCAGATCCAACGGCCCTCCACCTCCTCCTCCTCCGAGTCGTATCAGAGACAAGAACAAGGCAAAAATGGAAGACTTGAGCAACGTCAGGAAGGAGAACTCAGTTGAAAGGGTAGAGGTTCCTCAGGGTGTTCAGGTATCCAAAGAAAGTGCCACCCAACTCGAACAGAAGTTACTGAAATTTCTAGAAGAACCGGACCAAGTTCGGAACTTGGAAAGCTTGTCATTCTCCCTCACTGCCCCAGAAGTCAACTTTCTCAATGCTCAAAATCCTATACCTTCACTGAACATCCCGAAACCACAGAAACAACCCGCTCCCCATCAAAGTTGCAACGCTTGTCACACTTCCAACAATTCCCCGCTCCTCACTGCTGAACAACCAAATGACCATTCCTACCATCACAACAATCCCATTTATGTCGAGACCCTGCCGCAATACACTCCACCTATTTCAAACATGCCTGAGTCTGATGACAAAGACAATCTCATCAAGAACCTGGCCGCAGAACACAAGAAACTTACCAGCCAAGTCCAGGGTGTTGAAGGAAGCAAAGGTATTGAAGGGTTGAATTATGAGGACCTTTGCATCCAGCCAGATGTTGAACTCCCGGAGGGTTACAAACCTCCCAAGTTTGAAATGTTTGATGGCACAGGAGATCCTAGAATCCATTTGAGGACATACTGCGATAACTTAGTTGGAGTCGGGAGAGATGAAAAGATCTGCATGAAGCTCTTCATGAGAAGTTTGAAAGGTGATGCGCTATTTTGGTACATTAGCCAAGACCCCAAGAAGTGGACAAATTGGGTCGGTATGGCGTCTGATTTCGTGGACAAGTTCAGATTCAATACTGAGAATGCACCAGATGTATTCTACATCCAGAATTTGAAGAAGAAACCTACAAAAAATTTTCGCGAGTATGCTACTCGCTGGAGATCAGAGGCTACCAAGGTCAGGCCAGCCTTGGAAGAAGCATAGAAGAACAGGTTTTTTGTTCGGGCTCAAGACCCCCAATATTATGAGAGGCTGATGCTGATCGAGGGCCAAAAATTTCTGATATCATCAAGTTAGGGGAGAGAATCGAAGAAGCAATTAAAAGTGGTATGGTCACCAACTTTGAAGCATTGCAGGCTACCAACAAATCCCTACAATCTGGTGGCACATCTAGGAAAAAGGATGTGAGTGACGTGATGGTTGCACAGAGAACCAAATCCCCAATAAAATACCAAGCTTATCCGGTACCTTCTCACACATATCAACCTAATTACCAAGCACCTTTGCCCTCTTACCAAATTCCACCACCCATATAATAACCTACCTCACCAAGATATTCCCAACCTGCACCCGTTTACCAAGCCTATAATGCCCAGCCTTCTTACTATCAATCGCCTCCCACCCGCCAAAACTTCCCCAGGCCATGCCCTAACTTAGACCGTAGACTTCCCAAGAAATACACCACCATTTCCGAACCAATCAATCAGCTATATGAAAGGATCAAAGATGCTGGTTACATTACCCCAATCCCAGCAATAACTCCAAAAACTCCTTCCCAATGGGTCAACCGAAACAAAACATGTGTATACCATTCCGGCATGAAGGGGCATACCGTTGATGAATGCCGATCTCTGAAGGACAAAATCCAAGATTTAATTGGCAATAAGATCATCGTGGTGAAGGAGCCCCTCCCAATGTTCGCAATAACCCTCTGCCTGACCACAAAGGCAGGAGCATTCACATGATAGAGATAGAACGTGATTGGGACCCCGAAGGGTCGATCGGATTGATTACGGAGGGCGACAACCCAAAGAAACCAATAGTCACACTTAACCCGATTCTTGTCCAGATTCAGCCTTCTAAAGATACTGAAGTAAACACGTCCATACCACTCGATCTTGAAGCACCATCTCCCGCAAGGGCTCCAGGACTAATTGAGGTTGAGTTTGGGTCCCCAAAGGCACCTGCGCCATTTGAAGTTGCTGTGTTACCTCCCAAAACTAGGGTGCCCATTCCTGTAGCAATGTCAGCCATAGCATCATTCCATATGAAGACTGTCCCCTGGGACTACACAGCTGAGGCAAGAAGGAAAGGGAAAACCAAGTCTGGAGAAGCAATTGCAGTGCAAGGTATGACCCGAACTGGCAGGGTTTATACTTCTGAGCATTTAGCTGAATCAAGCAAGCAAACCTCTCGGCGGTCCGTTGAAACTGGGCCCGATGATATTTGGAGGAAGATACAAGCAAAAGAGTACTCGGTCATTGATCAACTAAATAAAACACCGGCACAGATCTTCATACCAGCTTTTCTACAAAGCTCCTATGTGCATAAAAATGCCTTGTTGAAGATACTGAGTAAGGCATACGTACCCAGCAACATAACTGGAGGAGAAATGGCAAACATGGTAGGGCAAGTATTGGAGAGTCATAAAATCACCTTCCACGAAGATGAGCTTCCACCTGAAGGGTTGAGCCACAACAAGGCACTGCACATCACTGTGCAATGCGAAGATCATTTCATCACCAGGATTTTGATCGACGGGGGGTCCAGCCTCAATATTTGTCCGTTGGTAACTCTCGGAACGTTGGGAAAAAGCTTGCATGAGATCAAATATGAGGCCATCAATGTCAAATCTTTCGATGGATCCCAAAGGTCCACTATTGGGGAAAACAGTTTATGTCTGCAAATAGGACTAACTTGGTTTGACGTCGATTTTCAAGTAACAGACATCCTAACATCTTACAACCTACTATTGGGACGACCTTGGATCCACGCTGCTGGAACTGTAGCATCAACCTTGCACCAGGCAGTGAAGTTCGAGTGGATTATTCATGGTGACGATAGCCATCCTATATACAGTCGCCAGACCATCCCAGCAATTTGAGGAAGGAGAAAGATAGGTGGGGAAACTTACCATCACATTTAGCGAGTCAACGTCGTGGACAAGGATAAGTGGTGGGATTACAAAATCAAAAGTATACTGAATTGGAGCAGATATGAACCTGGTAGGGGCCTCAACAAGAACCTCAAGGGAATCACTAAGCTTGTCAAACTAAAGAAGCATGGTACTACTTTTGGTTTGGGATACGAGTACACTTGGAAGGAGTTCAAGGAATGGTCGCCACCCTGGCGCGGTCCTTACTACCGCTGGAGCACCCAATACCTCGCGTGGAGCAGACATTCCAGCCAGCAGACATCATATATGGGTCAGAAGAAGAGGATGTATTAGCAGCAATGAGGAACCTATTCTTAGAAGAAGACAATATGGATTGCCATGTCATTTTTGAGGAGGAAGGGGAGGAGGGCCCTTCCATACAAGTTGTGAGCCGAGGAGCATGCCTCAATAATTGGTCTATCAGAACCACCAGGGCCCGGAAAGCTTCGGGGTAGCAAGGCTGAACAAAGCATTATGCATTACCTTTTACTTTTTCGCTAGTGGATTTCCCTTTCGTATTATCTTTAAATTTTGAAAAGAGCTCCGATGTTCAAAAGAATTTTAGAATTTATCAAAGCAATTTAGTTTCTTATAAATCTCACTCTTATTGTTTTCTATATCATTTACTTTATTTACACAGCATTACTATTACTTATCTTGATGAATCGACGAATGTGACATGTGACGAGATAACACAAAAAATGGATATAGACTCAGAAGAGGATGAAACACCAGAAGAGGTCATTAAAGAGGTTGAGGACTTTGAGAATAGGCCTAAGTCCAACTTAGATGAAACAAGGGTTGTCAACATGGGGAGTACGGAGAATGTCAAAGAGACGCGCATGAGTGTTCACCTATCACCATCAGAAAAGGAAGAGTACACTGAGTTTTTAAGGGAATATGAGGACATATTCGCCTGGTCGTATGATGATATGAACGGTCTCAGTACATCTATTATAGCTCACAAACTGCCATCAGAGCCAACATGTCCGCCGGTAAAGCAGAAACTCATAAAGTTCAAGCCAGACATGAGTTTGAAAGTCAAAGAGGAGGTTACCAAACAAGTCAGAGCCCAGGTCCTCAGAGTGGTGGAATATCCAACATGGTTGTCCAACATTGTGCCAGTGCAAAAGAAGGACGGGAAGGTCAGGGTCTGTGTCGACTACCGATACCTCAACCGGGCCAGTCCAAAGGACGACTTCCCCTTACCAAACATACACATCCTGATTGACAATTGTGCCAAGCATGAATTGCATTCATTCGTAGATTGTTTTGCTGGGTATCATCAGATATGGATGGATGAAGAAGACGCGGAGAAAATAGCCTTCATTATGCCGTGGGGGATGTATTATTACAAGATGATGCCGTTTGGATTAAAGAATGTCGGGACCACCTACATAAGGGCCATGACTACTATTTTCCATGACATGATACAGAAGGAGAACAAGGTGTACGTAGACGATGTCATCATCAAATCCAAGAAATCCACTAACCACGTGAAAGATATGAGGAAGTTCTTCAACAGGTTGAGAACGTACAACTTGAAGCTGAATCCCGCCAAATGTGCATTCGGGGTTCTTGTCGGAAAGCTGCTTGGGTTCATCATAAGTCGACGAGGAATAGAATTGGATCCGTCAAAGGTTAAGGCCATTCAAGAATTGCCACCGCCAAAAAACAAGAAAGAGGTTATGAGTTTCTTAGGGAGACTCAACTACATCAGCCGGTTCATAGCTCAGTCCATTGTTATTTGTGAGCCCATCTTTAGGATGTTGAAGGAAGACGCCACCCCCAAATGGATCGATGACTATCAGAAAGCTTTCGACAGAATCAAGGAATACCTATCAAAGTCACCAGTTCTGGTTCCGCCGGAATAGGGTAGACCGATATTGCTCTAATTGCAGTACTGGATGGGGCATTCGGTTGTGTTTTGGGATAGCATGATGAAACAGGGAGAAAGGAGCAAGAAATCTACTATCTCAGCAAGAAGTTCACCCTGTACGAGGCCCGCTATTCCCTGCTAGAATGCACCTGTTGTGCTCTAACTTGTGTAGCTCAGAAGTTGAGGCATTATTTCTGTGCCTATACTACTTATCTCATATCAAGAATGGACCCACTGAAGTACATCTTTCAGAAGCCCATGCCCATGGGCAAGCTAGCCAAATGGCAAATCCTACTTAATGAGTTTGATATTGTCTACGTGACCCAGAAAGCAATTAAAGGACAAGCACTGGCGGTTCATCTTGCCAAAAATCCCATTGATGGAAAATACGAGCCCCTAAAGACATATTTTCTTAACGAGGAAGTCTCCTTCATAGGAGAAGACATTGCAGAATCTTATGATGGTTGGAGAATATTTTTCGATGGAGCAGCAAACTTCAAAGGAGTTTGCATAGGGGGCAGTTCTAGTATCAGAAATAGGTTAGCATTATCCAGTGTCTGTCAAACTCAGGTTCCCATACACCAATAACATGGCCGAGTACGAAGCCTGCATCTTATGGCTCAAGCTGGCCATTGATATAAACGTTCAGGAGTTACTAGTGATCGGAGATTCTAACTTGCTCATACATCAGGTCCGAGAAGAATGGGCAACCAAGAACTCCAAAATACTCCTGTACTTGCATCATATACAGGAATTGAGGAAGAGGTTTACAAAGACAGAATTCCGGCATGTCCCCAAAGTCCAGAATGAGTTTGCAGATGCATTGGCCACTCTATCATCCATGATTCAACATCCCGATAAGAACTTCATTGATCCTGTAAAAATCCATGATCAACCCGCTTACTGTGCTCATGTCGAAAAAGAAGCAGATGGGAAACCATGGTTTCATGACATCAAAGATTATTTGGCAATAGGAGAATACCCAGAACTTGCAAACCCTACTCAGAGGCGCACACTGCGGAGGTTATCCAATCACTTCTTTCACAGCGAAGGAATCCTGTATAGGAGGACTCCCTATTTGGGATTACTAATATGTGTCAAAGCAAAGGAAGCATCTAGGTTATTGGAAGAGGTCTATGCAGGGACTTGAGGCCCGCACATGAATGGTTTCGTCTTAGCCATGAAAATACTCCGAGCTGGTTATTTCTGGATGACTATGGAGACGGACTGCATCTAGTATGTTCGAAGATGCCATCGCTGACAGATTCATGCAGACATGATAAAGGTGCCTCCTAACGAGCTCAATGCAACAAACTCACCATGGCCGTTTGCCGCTTGGGGAATGGATGTCATTGGACCTATCAAGCCTGCCACCTCAAAAGGGCACAAATTCATTCTAGTGGTAATTGATTATTTCACCAAATGGGTTGAAGCAACATCATATAAGGCAGTAACCAAGAAGGTTGTGCAGACTTTGTCCGCGACCGTGTCATTTGCCGGTTCGGCGTCCCAGAGTCAATCATCATTGATAACGGTTCCAATCTCAATAGCGATCTGATGAAAGCAATGTGTGAGACGTTCAAGATCAAGCACAAGAATTCTACAGCCTACAGACCTCATATGTATGGAGCTGTAGAAGCAACCAATAAGAACATCAAGAGGATACTAAGGAAAAAGATAGAAAAACACAAGCAGTGGAAGGAAAAGCTATCCTTTGCTTTATTGGGATACCGTACTACATTTTGTACATCAATCGGGGCAACTCCCTATATGCTAGTTTACGGTACAGAAGCAGTCATTCCTGCCGAGGTAGAAATTCCCTCCTTAAGGATTATACAGGAAGCAGAACCTGAAAATGCAGAATGGGTATATGAGCAGTTAGCCCTTATAGACGGGAAAAGACTAAATACAGTTTGCCATGGTCAATTGTATCAGAACAGGATGTCCAGAGACTTTAACAAAAGAGTCAAGATGAGACAGTATGCACCAGGGTAGCTGGTGTTGAAGAAAAGCTTCCCATACCAAGACGAAACCAAAGGAAAGTTCTCTCATAACTGATAAGGCCCGTACATGGTTCACCGGGTTCTAATAGGAGGAGCCCTCATATTGCAGAAATGGATGGAGAAGTCTGGCCAAAGACAATTAATTAAGATGTAGTCAAGTTCTACTATGTGTAATCATTATAATTTGAACTACGCCTGACTTAATTCCCGTTTAAGAGGGGATACGTAGGCAGCCCTACAGGTTCGGTCATAATTCAATAAAATTTCCATTTTTCCCCAATATTGGAAACTGGGGCAGAATTTTGAGGAGGACCCTCAAAATTCTGAAGTTGATCTTCAGCCATTCACCAACGCGCAGCCATCAGAAGTACCAGCCCAGTAAACTGGGGTAGAATTTTGAGGAGGACCCTCAAAATTCCAGAGCAAATAAGGTCGCAATGTCTTGAACCGCGTCGTAGTCGTCGGTTCATCTACAAGAAAAACATTTTTTAACTACGTATTTACATAATATTTTAACTCATGCATGGTTACTATCAAACTGCTTTATTCAACGACGCTACCCCAATCAAGAATCAAGTGAGGCGAGCGGGGCCACCGAAAGACGAACTAACCTTCCCCTTGACAAAAGTCATGATTTTTCTTTGAATCCAGGCACCCCAAGATATACAACTAGCAAATACGATTACATATGCATATTCTACAAGAGCACAACTCTCCGGACCATTGCCCACTTACAAGGGCTATCCATGCGCGACATTCCCAAGCAGCCACAATGATGCAATCAACTATCAGCTAAGAGCTTTCGTTACTACTCACCTTTATTTCCTTGCATTGCATAAGGCTACTATTTTTCCTTCTGAGGTTAAGCTCTACCTCAATCTGCATTTCCTTGCATTGCATAAGGCTACTATTCTGCCTTCCGAGACTAAGCATTGTCTCCATCCGCATTTCCTGGCATTGCATAAGGCTATTATTCTTCCTTCCGAGACTAAGCTCTGTCTCAATCTGCATTTCCTTGCATTGCATAAGGCTACCTTTCTTCCTTCCAAGACTAAGCATTGTCTCCATATACATTTCCTTGTATTGCATAAGACTACCTTTCTGCCTTCCGAGACTAAGCATTATCTCCATCCGCATTTCTTTGCATTGCATAAGGCTACTATTCTGCCTTCTGAGACTAAGCATTGTATCCATATGCAGTTCCTTGCATTGCATAAGGCTACTATTCTGCCTTCCGAGGTTAAGCTCTACCTCCATCCTGCATGGCTGAAACATCGTCGCCTCTTATTTACATATGCATGGCTGAAATATCGCCAATTTTATTTAAATCTCTCATCGGCTGAAATATCGCCACTTTATTTATGCTTCACATCGGCTGAAATATCGCCACATTATTTATGCTTCGCATCGACTGAAAAATTGCCACTTTACTTACACTTCGCATCGGTTGAAATATCGCCACTTTATTTATGGTTCGCATCGGCTGAAATATCGCTAATTTACTTACACTTCACATCAGCTAAAATATTGCCACTTTTTTCATGCATATTCATGCTTCTCATCGGCTGAAATATCACCAAATCCTGCATTTCTTGGGCTGAAAGATCGCCAAACTGTCCAAAGGTGTCATTGTTCGGAGGCACCATTTTCATAGCCCGAGAACGCCATGCCATGGCCTGAGGACCCCGCTTTTATCTTTTTCATATCATTATTCAAAGGCGTCATGGTTCGAAGGCACCATCTTCATAGCTCGAGAAAATCATTTCAGAGCCTGCGAATCCATTATCATATGCTTCATGGCCTAGGACGTCATGGTCTGAGGACGTCATCCTACCCGTCCAAAGACAGCATTCATGGTCCGACGGAAACTTGCATCACGTTTAATTTTATGCACAATATACGTTTGTATGTCTCATTTGCAGGTACACCGGCTAGCAATGGTCGTCTCAGCAGGAGCAATCCCACTCCGGTTCCCGCAGCCCATCGGTCCCTAACATTCCTTCCCAACCTAAGTATTGTGTCGGTCCTTTTCAAAATCTCCACTGGCCTATTCCGTCGATGTATCCTGAACTACATATGACATGATTCCTGTAAGACCAGGGATATGTAGGCAGCTCAGGAATCAGAGCTCGGTCAAAACCCTTTCAAGTCCTTTCTTTCGGTCAAAATTTATCATCATATCTTAACCCGACAAATCTTTCATCCTTCCCGGGTAAAGAGGGGCAGCTGTTGATACCCAATTTTCCCTATCTATTTTTTATATACTCAAAATATTGTCAAAATAGCATGTGCATACATATATAAGTATGCCCAAGAATTTTGACATTTTTTCTCTAATTTTTAAAGCTTTTGTAAAATCATTTTATTATTTGTTTTAACAATACAAAGCCCCAAAACTATTATTTTGTTGAGTAATTTATTTTCATCCTCATATTTATACCAAAATATAACAAAGTTAATTGTTTGCATATTTTTATAAAATTATTTGATAATTTTAAAGCTAAATTGCATATAATTGCAATTATAGTCTATTTTACAATAAGCAGCATTTTATAATTATAAACCATTTCAAGTATTTTTAGACTAATATTTATACATTATTAATTATTTCAGTGCTTTTAATTTCTTTTTTAAATCATTTTTATTATTTTTTATAAAGCAAAAGGGAAAAATTGAGTATTTAACATTTAGCCTCTTTTATTTAAAATTACAGCCTATTCCTATTTCAATTTTAACCCTCAAATTACCTAACCCAATTTATTAAAATACCCGACCCATATATCAATTAACCAACCCGGTCCAGCTCCATTTTAATCTGAGTCGTTGATCAAATCAAATCAACGGCCCAGATTCAATTTCCTTAATTGAAATCCCAACTACCCCCCGACCCCTCATTTCCGAGACGGTCTCACTCTCTCTCCATACTGACTCTCCCTCTCTCTTCTCTCTAGAACCTTCTGGTTTTCTCTTCTTCTCCGATGAACCCCACTACCTCTCCAGCCACCTCCAGCCTCACCTCTTTCGACGACCAATCGTTGTGAAGCCTTATCTCATTGATTCCCTCTATCTTTGAGGCCCCAGGATCCTCCACCATGCGTGATGGTCACTAAAGGTTTGGTCTAGTTTGTCTCCGGCCTTTCTCCGATGGGTTTTGGTCCGATGGTGCTGTGGACACCATTATTGTTGAGTTTCACAGCCAGGTTTCTCTTATCTCTCACTGGTTTCTTTCGAAACCCTAATCTCTACCCAACCTCTCAAATATCTGTAGTTTTTACAATTCTTTAACTCAAACCTTTGTACTTTACACTACTCTCCACTCGATCTTTATGATTGTTCAATTTTTTTTAAACGCTTTGTTCCCCTTTCGAAACTAGGGTTTCTGTACCCCTTTTCAAAATCAATTTATCTTCTGATTTTAAGTACTAATCTATGATTCTCAGTATGATTTCTAAATCATTTTTCTTAAGTCTCACTATTATGATGAAACCATACCCTTAGGGTTTATATTCGCATTGTTTTTGTCGTTTTTGCTTGCCTGTGTGTTCTTCTGGATTCTTCTTTGAATCCTGTGCTCTTTGATTTAATTGTGCTGCTAGTGTTTTAGTCCCCTACTTTCCTGGGTTCTTTGCTTAGGGTTTCTTTGATATTGTTCGATTTGGGATATGCATTGTTTAATAACTTGACTATTCGTCCTATTGATTGTTTACATGGTGATTTTTAAAGTGGTTCTAATAGGTTCGCCTTAAGACTGTGATACTTGCCTTAAAAATTGTGATTTTGTATATTTTTCTTATAATTTGGTATTGATTTCGAATTGCCTCCTTAATTTATGTGATACTTTCCTCAATTAATACTGATTTCCTAGGTCTTGAATCTCGTTCATTATTTTGAAAGTTATTTCCCTGAATTACAGTGGTAGTTTGCCCTATATATGTGCACAAATTTGTTGATTGATTTGCCTGACCTATTTCCCTGATTAGAGTGCCATGTACCTAGTCTTTATTGAATACTATATGTTACTATCACTACAAGAAAAACAGCCTTCAAGGAAGGGAAATCTGGTCCCTAAAAGTAAAAAATCAGTCCTAAAAGGGTAAATAATAAAGGAAAAAGGCTGGTCGCAACCCGTCGTAATAGCCTCCGTCGCTAAATGTCAATAACGACGGTTCTTTATAGTTGGTCGTTAAATCACTTTTGAGACGGGAAAAAAACTAGTCTTTAAATAGTTTTAGAGACCACATTTCTCGTCTCTAGTAGTCAATGAAAAATTTTTTATTCCCGTCGTTAAATCGTTTTAGAGACCAACAGTATTTGGTCCTAAATGGCCTTTTAGGACGGACTGAAAACCTGGTAGTAAATAACATTTAGAGACTACATTTGTCGTCCCTAATAGACGATGAAAAATATATATATTCCCTTCATTAAATCTTTTTAGCGAGTAACGCCAACTGGTCCTAAATAATCTATTAGAGACCGACAAAAGATCTGGTCGTTAAACCATTTTTGCGACCAACCTTTAACTAGTCCTAGATTATTTTTAGAGACAACGTCCCTATTTAAAAAAAAATTGTAATTTAGCGAAATATTCATGGTCTATTAATAACCATGAGTATTCCTAAAAGCTCAATGCAACAAAAAGTAATTTTTATCAATAAATATCAAATTGTTATCGAAAAATCTAGATATAAAAAGATAAGATATCAAGGTCAAATCCCATGATGATGTTACTTTCTATGTTTTCTCAACACCTCAACAAAAATAACTTAGCTATCATCCTAAGCTAGACTATGATATCAAGTTTTGCATAACATTTTTAGCAAAATAATAATGAGCTTGTGCATCTTCTAAGTTTGCATCTTGACTTGTAGCTTCAATCTTCAAAACCTGTAAGTATAAAAGATTGAAAAAAATGGATAAACAACTATTGGTAAAATAACATTTATAATTTAGAATGAGCAATAGTTAAATCGCTTACCCCAAAAGCAGTCTAATTTCACGAGGTGTTATCCAGCAACATCAACAAGGCTACAAGAATATAAGAAAAATAATTAGAAAAGCTTTGGAATGGTTAATCTTACTTTGGTTTGATAAATTCCAGTACGACAATTCGAGATTTACCATTCAAGATACCAAATATTATGAACAGACAACATCACTATGCTAATTTTTAGCTTTACCAAGAGCCTGGAAAGTTCAGTTCAATTCAGGCATTCAGGTTGTGAGTCAATGACAAAATACTACATGGCTTGGCAGACTACGAGAAAGCCAAGCAATTTTTTGGATACAAATACAGTGCAAACTGGAAACATAGGAAATTTCCTAAATGTGAGCTAACCGAGTAGACTACCGAAAAAATATAAAAGAATAATCTGTTTGAATCCAATGATCACCAGTTGACCCTTCCTTGTTCTCGTTCATTAGCACCAAAAAAAGGGATAGAAATTGAAACCAAACTTCAAAGATTCTAATTTAGGAAATTGTTGTATTTGGCAGACATCTACCAGAGACACTAGCGATAAACAGCCATGTTAAACAGCCATTGCTGGTCCACAAACAGAGAATCTACCAGAGACGCTACCAGTCACTCCATTGCTGGTCCACAAACAATCATGTTAAACCAAGCAGTAGTTGAACTTTAGAATCTGTTACTGTTAGGAAACAGCCATGTTATAAGAGCTTCTACAGATCATAAAAAGCAGGTCGTTGCTGCAACTGAGAGGGATTCAATGGTGAACCAAGGTGAGGAGCTCTAGAAACATCGGACAAGTGTGTTGTATCAGCAATATATAAATGATGAACAGAAAAATGTTTTGATAACTGTGGTTGCTAACTCGTGTAGATTTGTATGGCACGTTAGACAAAATGTTAGTGTTTCTCATTACCATAGCTATGAACAAGATCGTTTTTCTTATTCTGCTTCTTACAATTAAAGAAAAAATAAAATATCTTAAGAAATATGAGGAGCAATAAACCTGAACTAGGTAGGCATTGAGACAAGTTAAGCAAAGTATATGAATAAAGTAGGTTGTAGAAAAGCGTAGAGTACATTTTTTCTGTAGTAGTATTAGTAATGCCATGGTAGATCAATACTTGAAACTTTTCAGAAAACACAAAAACAAGAAGTGAAGAAAAAACGATGGTAGAATTTTCTGCTATAAGTAATCAATTTCTACTTGTAATCAATCAGATGTGGCTCATACTTCTGGAGTTAAATCACCAGACACAGGAATGCTTTTAATTTCAATAATGCAAAAAGAGATAAGAGCGCTCAGACTCATACAGAAAGAGCAACCAGCTAGTGTAACAAACTAAAGTGACAAATTTACTGCCCTTTGACTTCAAAAAATGGCACACAGCCAACTTCAGAGATGTTTCCAGCTCATGATCTATTTAACGCTTAACTCAGAAATCTTGAGTTCCAGAAATCAGAAGGAATAAATTACCAAATTATGAGTTTATCAGCCAAAATTGATTATACGCAAATCTTGAATAAAAATTAAAAAGTTGGGTATATAGTGACTAACGTGGTCAGCAGACAAAAACAGTGGTCATTCAGTTGAAACAGGCGATGTCGTCGCAAGCGGGACATGTGATTGTTGAGCAGTGAAGTACTCTCTCATTTTCCTCATTTCTTTCATCTCATATTCTAAGGTAGACAAGCGATCATTCAAGGATTTGTTTTCCTCATTCAAAGATTTGTTTTCTTCTCGAGTTGAATGTAGCGCGGACAATAATTCAGCCTTTGAAGAAGTTCCACCTTTCAAGTCTTTCGCCTTCACTCCACCCCCAAACCCAAACACATGGCTACGAGTTTGAGGTCCACAACATTTTTTTACAATATCTATGCTAGGTAAAGATGGATCAGCTTGAACTATTTCTTCGATTTGAGCCTACAAAATATATAAAAACACATTTACAATCTGAATCCACCATAATTTCAAGTAATTTACATATTCAATTTACCAAACATACTTGTTTTTCAATTGCTTCAGGTTCAACAAGCTTGTTATCTTTCTTACGGGTCTCAAAGAAAATAGCTGCCAAATCCGGTGGGTTGCCATCTTTTCCGCCCTTTCAAAGGCAAACATGCCAAATAACAGCTCGTAAATATTTTTCATTAGGAAAATAGAAATTTTATGATAATACCTTTTGATAAATGATCTCACGAATAGGCTTGCTACCAGTATGATGAAGCATATTCAATTTAGCTCGATTTGCCGCATTCCTGTTGCTTCTCACCTATATTTGTGAAATATTAAGATTAAATGTAAGAAATTTAATAAACTTAAATAATAAGTTGAGCTTCTAATAATAAGTTGAGTTGTGAGATTATTAAGAAGGGAAAGACATAGGAGAAACAGTACATCTAGTCCTAAGCATAGATATAATGACAAGTTTCGGTCAAGGTTTCTGATTTAAGGTAGCTTTAGTATGGCAACTGCTGAGGCAGTTGCGGCTTCCTTAGGACCTCGTTATGCACCTGATGATCCAACTTTACCGCAACCTTTGAAGGGCATAATTGATGGCAGTACTGGGTTATTGTACTACTGGAATCCAGAAACTATTGTTACTCAATATGAAAAGCCATCATCTTTACCCCCTCCACTGCCCCCTGTTCAACCTCCGAAAACTGCTACACCTAAGTTGGCTCCTATACCAGGAACTAGTACCGTGCAACAAAAAGATGCTCATGGCAAACAAAGCCAGCAGGAGTGTACTCAACAAGGGTATGTTGATAGTAACTTTATCACTAGTAGTTAACACAGCCTATTATACATCTTACAATTTCAAGTACAAGTGGAAATAGTGGAATCAAAAGATAAGAATAATAACAATTTGAGGAAAATTGGATACTAGCATATAGTTACTCAAACAAAAGAAAGACATGACTATCTTTCACTAAAGGTGCCAACCTAATCAATAACTAGAAGAACAACAATCAATAGTCTCTGATAGTACATAGAAGAACAGCATCATAGCATCATAGCATCATAGAACTTCAGAATTCACACTAGGGAATATCATGCTACAGTATTCACGCGAGGGAGAAACAATACATCTAGTGCTAAGCATAGATATAATGAATATTAGCAACCAGAAATGCGATGACTATCAGACTTGCTTCCACACTTTGCCAGCAGATGATCTCAATACATGAAGACCTAAGACAATAAGCAATTCACATGTTGAAAGAATATTCAATCACAGCAAAGCACAGAGATAGGAGAGGATATAACTGCAGCATTTTATTTTACAACTCAAATATTGTGTGAGTTAGCAGAATTGCATGTCAAGTATTTACTCTAAACGAATCATATATATATGCAAAGGTCATAGATTTGTACTTATTCTGGGGAATACTTGTAAAAGCAAATGATAGGGAAGAACCCCTGGGCAAAAGAGATACAGGGAGACAACCTAATACATCCCAAACGACAGTTATGTATACCAAATTGCATAACTCATAGAGCTGATATTAGTCCTGGAGAACTCATTTTACAAACTTTCTTTGCGACAAATAGCTTCATAAATAAGTACTAGTATAACTTAAATAAGTGAAACTACACATCCAAACACATAATTTGATAACTTAAATAACTGAAATTTAGACGAGACTTCATGTCAGCCATCATGTATATCTGAAATGATCCAAACATAAGCTCTTGAAACATCCACTTTTCAGCTGAAGTGCTAGGGAGGGGAATCAGGGTGCAGATGCTTTAGCGAAATATATTATTAAATCACTAGGCATACCTGAAAACTTTCTGAAGAAAAATGTTCCTTTACTAACCACTCCCATTCTTTATTGTCTACTCCATTTGGAATATTCTTAAGAGACTGTTGGAATGGCTTATCCTTCACATATTTTGCATGCAAGTGTCCTCTCCATTTGTTCCATAACTCTTTCATCCATACGAAGATATGATCACGATGATCATTCATGTCAACACT
>MU715181.1:173047-184560 GCA_026770625.1 Nicotiana glauca
GTGTTTGACGACACAGCTGAAAAGTTAAATTCGGCAGAAAACAAAGCACTGAACACTGAGCAGAAAACAGAGCACTTCTGTTGTACTGAGCAGAAAACAGAGCACTCTTTGAGCTGGTATACTACTCAAAGAAGCCAACTTCCACTATCATTCTCCTCAGTATGTCACTTCCTGTTATACTTCCTAGCAATTTGAAAACTCAACACTATCCGAACTACATCTAGAAAATAGTAGACATCCTAAATTTTAATAATATAAAGGTTGCAAATCAAGAAGAAATGAGACCACAGGTGTGCTCTTAAGCGCGCGTCTGCTGTTCTAAAATGCATAATTCTCCTCACTCCTATATCCACAGGTGTGTTCTTAAGTATTGGAGTGATGCTTATACTGTTTAGGAGCTATTTACTGTACAAAATATTCAAGAAGAGATGGAACAAACGACATAAACAAATATTTTTTAACCGAAATGGTGGACTCTTACTACAACAGCAACTATCATCAATGCAGGAATTATTGACAAACCAAAACTTTTCACAACTACAGAGCTGGAGAAGGCAACATACTACTTCAATGAAAATCGCATACTTGGTCGTGGAGGACAAGGTACAGTATACAAAGGCAGTCGAGCTAAATGACTCAAAATGCACAGTTATACTCTTGGCTACAGTTGTTACCTCAATAGCTGCCCACATGTGATTCAACTTTTCTTCCTTAATATCATTCCACGATGGTACGCCCAACGGACACATATTACTGTCACGAACGATTCTTTCCAAGTGCCTCGAAAACAATTTGCTATTTGTTCCAACCATTCGATTATTATAAAAAGTTACTTTCAGCTTTTGTCCGACTTCAAGTGATGCGACTTCTTTGCACTTGTTCCTCCCTCAAACTTTTTTTACCTTTCCATGATTAGATGAAGAACCTACGGTTGCATAATTTGGTAAAAACTATAGAAATTAAATTCAGTTCTACAAATTAATAACAACACTCTTCAAAATATCATACCTGCTTCAATTGTTTGGGAGTGTTTCATAACTTCATTACTAGATGAAGGCACTGAAATCTTGGTTTTCATATGCTCTTTATCAACAACCAAGGATTCTTTGTCTATTGTTCGCATTTCTTGATTAGAAGACATGGTAAAATTCGATCTTGTGCTTTTAGAAATCCCTGATGATGAGCATAAAGATCTAAGAGTTTGCTCCCGTCCCTTCCCTATAGAACCTAGACCAAAAAATCATTTTAGTTTGGCATTTAATTTAAGCAATATATGCTATTAAAAATACCAGAGATTTGGAAAAACTTACTTGCTTCAACCTTTTGGGTATATTGCTTAACTTGATCAGTAGATGGAGGCAATGGAATATCAATTTGTATATACTCTTTCTCAAGAACGATAGAGTTTTTATGTATCGTTCCCGTTCCTTGACTAGCAGACATGGTAGAGCTTTTAAGCCCTTGTCCCCGTCCCTTCCCAATAGCACCTGGCGAAATGAAATCATATTACTAATAGTTAAACATTAAAATTTAGTTGTACACATTAAAAATAGTAGATTTAAAATATCTTACTTGTTTCAATTGTTTGGATGTATTGCTTAACAAGATCAATAGATTGAGGAAATCCAAAAACTTTTGCACTCCGATTAAGTAGGCTTCATCGAGCCGATTATCAACAAGTTGTATCCATTGCTTACTAGGTGCCATAACCTTGGAGGATAAATAAAAATGAAATTAAATAAAGATAAAAAATAAGAAAAATACTACAATGCACACTACTTGTTACGATCAGATGATAACCGATTAAACTCTAAGGTCTCACTTTCTAGTCGACTCGGCTCCTCTGTTTTCAGCTCAAAGAAATTTTTATTTACTAGATGACACAATAACAGAATAACGAAACTCAGGAAAACGTGAACTGGACAAAAATATTCACAATGTAAGTAGTAGAAACTTTCAAAAACAGTAAGAATAATCAGTTTATACATAAAACTAGGGCAGCCCCAAACAATAAACTTGAGCAAACTTTCAGTTTTTTAATCACCTTATAGAAGAAATCCCAAACAACAAACATGAGCAAAATTCTATTTTTTAATCAGCTTATAGAAGAAATCACAAACAACAAACTTGAGCAAATGTTCTATTTTATAATCAGCTTATAGAAGAAATCCCAAACAACAAACTTGAGCAAACAACAGTAAAAATTATAGCAGCACAAATATCCTCAAGATTAATCCCTCACTGAATACATAAAACTAATCCATTCATGGAATTATTAGCTTTCAAAACGAGACGATTCTCAAAGGAGGCATACCTTGGAATAATTAGCTTTCAAAACCTAGAATTCAGTTAGAGTATGCCAGATACTAATGGTTTTCTTCCTTTTAGACTAACCATGCACATGAACTCTAAGCATGAACACGATAAATATCGCTGAATCATGCTAATCACTTGACGATGAAATTTAACGCAAGTAGTCAATTCAAAACCCAGCAGATAAAAACAGATTGAAACAACATATTAGTAATTAGCTTTCAATTAGCTTACAGATTAGTACAACAATGTTACAGATTAGTACAACATATTAGTAATTAGCTTACAGATTAAAACAGCAATGTGTTTCTACATAAGCCAAACGCTTCCAGACAATTTCCAATTAAGCTTCAATCTAGCCAATTCATGGAAGAAGAAGAAGAAGAAGAAGAAAAAGAGAAACTTGAAAGAGGAGGCATACCTTGGATTCAAAACTACCAGACGAGCGAGATTAGGGTAGAGGATTCTAGCAAGACCGGCTCCACAGATCAATTGATCGATTTCGCTCCACACGACCAGACGAGCAATGCTAGCTTAACGGGAGATTAGGGCAGAGAATTCTAGCGGCAGTACTCTGTTTTTTTTTGAGAATAGAGGTTTAATTTTGTTATAACCTTTTACTTTTTAGTTTTGGCACCTAATTTTTAGAAAAAAAAATAATTTATTTAGTTTTTGGTATTAGATTTGGCGGGACTCTCTCACACTTTTGCCTCTCAATTATAATTTGGGATCAGCTACTATTTTTTTAGGGACAAGATTTATTACCTTCGCAATAAAATAAATCATTAAGGACCGCAATATAATCTCGTCCCAATATATATATTATTAGCGACGAGATTATTTACTCGTCCCTAAAAGTTTGTCTTAAATAAGGCTTTTTCTTGTAGTCTATGTTTCCTTATGTGATTATACCTTACTTTATGATTTCTTTCCTTTTAAATGACTGATTTTACTGTTTGATTTAGATTTCTTAATTAAAGGGAAGTCCATGTACTAATTTGATTGTGATTGATGCCAGTTCCTTAATTATAGAACTGCTGCCTCACTGTTTACTCGAATTCAGTACTATAAATACCACCCCCCCCCATTCTCTTTTTGAAGACAGACAACAGTCTTTTGACTCACACACCTCACTAAATACTTTCAAAATCTCTCTTGCTCTTTTGCTTTATTGCTCCTACTCATTATCAGCCGGCTGAAAGACAAGGCCAATATAGTGTTACTACTTTGTCTTTGCATCCTACTTTCACTCTTTTACTGGTATGTCCTCTATTTGATTTATATTTTCCCATACAACATGTTTTTATGTGTATTGCACTTCCTCTCATTTCTTTTACGCTTCTATCTATGGTTCTTTTGTTCTAGCTGCAACTAGCATGCCTCTGTGTAAATTTATTGATGTGACTATCTCTCTTTTAATTCAGCATACCTACTGCTTCTCTTATTTGTTGAATGCATGAGCTTCCCTTCCCCTTAACCCCAGTACATAATCAGCATGTAATCCTGAAATATGTTGTGACTGTTTAAGTTATGAAATGCTTTTCTCTGATGTCTATGTATGTGCAATTGTGCTCTTACATGTGAACTACTTGTCTCCTTTGTCCCATATCCCCTGTTTGTGTTTGTTTCCTTGTACTATGTGTGATACTCTAGTCTGAGATTGTTTTACCCACCTTCTTACAAGAGCTATCACACTTTTCTATTGTTTTCTTTCAAGAAATGATTCTATATGGATCATTTTTTTTAAAACTATTTTCTTTTCTCAACTCAATTTCTTTAAAACTCTATCACACTCTCACTATTCTTAAAAAATAGGTTCTGCCCCCTTTTGTGCAAGCAATGCTTTGGGTATCTCTGAATACCCACTGAAATTTGATGCACAAGGCTGGTAATTCCACACTGTACTTGTTCAATAGTTTTGGTAAATATTTGGGTGCTGGTATTGGCCAGGGACCCAATGGGGCCCTAGGGAGCTTTGCCGCACCCAGACCATGGCTGTGAAACTCGAAAGAAGTGAGGTTGGAAGATTGGGCCTGGTTGATGGCTCCCTATAGAATAACTTCTTATTTTATTCTTTATTATGTAATTCAGCTGTCTTGGTTTGTAATAATTTTGTAAACGAATGATTGGGGCTATAGTGAAATGGGTTGGGGTTATGCATGCTTAGTTTAAAGTTATGGTTAGAAAACATGCTTGTAGGGCTTTACTTATCTATTTGTACAATAGACATCATGTATAGGACATGCATCTCATATAGTAGTAATCCTGTTTTAGACTCTTTACTTTCAGCTTGTTGTCATACTCATTTCATAATCACGACTAGCTAATGACTAATGAATAACAGGTAAAACTACTTCTGCATTTTCACTGGCATTTAGAGACCATGTTTTAGGACTTTTACGTGCATTAGACACCTTGTTACTTAGGATTTATATTTTTATCTGAGTTGCAATTTGTTGACCGCCTCGTCAGTATGTTTAAGCTAATAATGCAAGTTTGGTTAACTGCGTCTTTTTAAAATTTGGATTAATATGCATGTTCACCTTTAAGACAAGTAGGCCATACATAAGACTCCAAGGCAAGCTTTAGGACTAATAAAATCGATTAATCATGTTTCACCAGTTTCAGACTACTCAGCCTCTTTTAAACTTCTGAACTTTGTTCCTCGCTTTCTTCTCTGAAGTTTATTCTGTTTCTATTAAAACTCCAGTCCCATTTTGAGATAATCTCGGAATCATGCATCTATTTTCCACTGGGTTGTTTTGCTTGTCCAGCATCGTGCCATTTTTTACTTATTCTACGCCTTGTTAGGTTACTGCATCTTTAATAACATTACTATATTTTCAAAGAGTGTTTTAACAAGTTTATCTATACTTTTACTAATTCCTAAACTGCTGTATACTTACTGCCTTCTGAAAATCGAACATTTTTTGGGCCACTCAATTTTAATTAAGCCTTCTTATTTCACTGGATCTTACCTATTTCCGTCATTCCTGCTTTATAACTCTTGTCTTTAAGACCTTAAAATGTGTTAAAAGACGTGCTAGCTATATGCTTACTTGTGGAGGGATTTGTGAGCCTCTTATTTGCCTTTATATGTTCCATTTATGTGTAGTCCTACTTGTTATGTATGTAGCATAGCATTTTGTCCTTTAAACCTAAGGGTTCAGCCTAGTCCTTACCTTGTAGGAATATTAGTCCTAAACACCCTTTAGGACTTATAGGATGGGACGGGTAATGGCACGCAATAAGCTTTCTTGACCCAATCACGCGTTTAAATAACTTTTACGGGGTGGGAAGGGTAGAATATGGAGATGATGACCGATGCGCTAATATCACGGGTGACCCCTCTTTTGAGGAGTGATTGCTGGGTATTGCATTGAAGTAATCCATATTAATCATAAACCCAGGACCCTTTTCCCTTTGTTTGTGTTTGTTTGCTTTCTTTAAAATTGTTTAAACCTTTCAAATTTCTGCTCTCTTTCTACTTGCTTTCATAAGTTTCAATTTAATTGCAATGTTGTATGCAAATCCTTATTTCAGCTTTGATTGTTTACTTATAAGTCACAATTGTAATATGGTTGGGAACCATACTAGTGGATCTTGAGGGGTGCCTAACACCTTCCCCTCGAGATAATTACTAGCCCTTACCCGAACTCTAATTTTCCAACTCAAACTCTTAGTGTCCTAATGCACCTAATCATTAAGTGGCGACTCTTCAAAATCCAAAAACCCAATTCCCAAACGGGAATAGAGTTGTCTTCCCAAATGTCGTAAACCCAATTCCGCCATTAGGAAAAGGGGGGCGTCGACAATGGCTTAGCTATAGGAGTTTCTCTATTTTCTAAGTGTAAGGGCTCAAATTCAATAGTTCTGTCCCAGAACCCTCTGCCCTCTAAATTCAACACCCATTCTACCAATTCTTCTCCATTAACCTCATCTAAATTCATCATACATGCAGTCAGTGTGTCCTCAATTGTCAAAATCTCATCATCAGTTTCTACAATTACATCCACGACATTAATAAGAGAGCAATTGGTGAATTCACATGGTCGCCTCATGGATTTCTGCACATTGAATGTTATCTCTTCGTTGTTATGTCTCATCTTGAGCTCCCCAGTCTCACAATCAATAGCACCTCTCCTAGTGGCCAAGAACGGCCTTCCCAAAATTGTGGGAATTTTTTCATCCACCTTGGAGTCTAAGATCACAAAATTTACATGGAACACAAATTTTCCTACCTTAATCAACACATCATCTAGCATACCAGAAGGTCTTTTTACAGTCATGTTAGCTAGCTGCAACAACATAGAGGTGGGCCTAGCTCTTCCAATCCCCAACCTCATATAAATCGCTAGGGGCATAAGATTTATGCTGGCCCCTAGATCACAAAGCGCCTTAGAGAAAGCAAAACTACTAATAGTGAAGGGAATTGTAAAGCTCCCTGGGCCAGATAGCTTCTCCGCAATTGGTCTAGTCACCACTGCACTGCAGGTCGCAGTAAGAGTCACTGTGGCCAAGTCTTGGAAATCAAATTTTCAGGACATTAATTCCTTCATCATTTTTGCATAACCATGCATCTTTTTCAAAGCATCTATCAATGGAATATTTACCTGGATTTGTTTCAGCATCTCCAAGAATTTCTTGTACTGCTTCTGTTTTTGGTACTTAGCCAACCTCTCAGGGAATGGTGCAGGAGGTCTGTTCTTCCCAATGATTTGGGATTGCTCTTTATCAGCTTCCACTTCAACTAATGGTTCTCGGGCTGTCTCAACTTCTTTCTCAGTCTCAATCTGAATGTTATTTTCTTCCTGGGCAGGCTGGACTGTCACCTCTGTCAGTTTCGTTGACTCATCCAGCTCAATAAGCACTGGTATGAGTGTCTCGTCCTGTCTGGTTTCTCGAGCCCTCTCTTGCTCAACATCAAAATCTCTACCATTGCATAGACTCAGTGCCGTCATCCGCTTCGAGCCTTGATCTTTTGGATTTATCTGGGTGTTTGCAGGTAATGTCCCATGAGGACGATTGTTCAAAGACATCGAAATTTAGCCCATCTGCACTTCAATATTCTTGATAGCTGAATCATATACAGCTACTCTCTCACTAATTTTTGCATTAGACCCAATAACCTGCTTCATCATTGCTTCAAGTCTAGCAAACCCAGTTTCCTGTCGTCCACCATGTTGTTGCTGAGGAGGATGATACCTCTGCTGCTGATTCTGATTATTGTATCTATGTCGCCTTTGGTAAGGTTCCATATTATTATGAGGTCTCACACCTCCCATGTTTCCATTCTTGAACTGTGGCTGGACTGGCCTGTATAGCTGATGCTGCTGACCCCAATTTTGACCATCCTGTCTCTGGCCTCCATAATTAGACACATAATTCATGTCTTCAGGGTAGTGATGATGATCATGTTCTGCATTCCACTGGTTACCAATTGGCTGACTAATGCAAGATGCGCACAAGCCCCCATTGGTAGTATCTACTATGTGTACCTGCTGCTTCTGCCCTGACTCTTCCACCTTTTTGGTGAGTATACTCATTTGCGTCAATAAGGTGGCCATATTTTCAGCCATAGATTTGGATGGATCTAAGGGTACTGAGTGAACCACTGGGGTGATAGGTGCATTCCTGTTTATCCATCTGAAATTTTGTGCCATTTTATCAAGCTGACTTTGGCCGTCTCTCCATGTTTTTCTCAAAATTGCTCCACCAGCTAAAGCATCAACTATGTTCTTTACACTATCTGACAACCTCATGTAAAACT
Organism: Nicotiana glauca; assembly: GCA_026770625.1. Classification (NCBI taxonomy): domain Eukaryota; kingdom Viridiplantae; phylum Streptophyta; class Magnoliopsida; order Solanales; family Solanaceae; genus Nicotiana; species Nicotiana glauca. Next base: position 181,131 of record MU715181.1, read on the forward strand.
GCTGGCCCAACATCAAATCTGGAATACCATGGTGCGGACATATAACCAGCATCCCCTTGAAGCATTCCCATGTTTCATGCAGTGTCTTCATTGGTCTCTGTTTCAAACTCTAAATTTCATCAATTTGTTGAGCAGTCTTGTTGGGTGGGTTGAATTTGTTGCGGAGTTGCTTGACTAACTCTTCCCAAGTTGTTATGGAATTTATGGGGAGTGAGTCTAGCCAGGTCTGGGAAGCTCCCGTCACTGAGAATGGGAACAACAACAACTTGATTGCTTTTTGAGTTACGTTGGGATGCCTTTGGGTTTTGCAGATTGACAGGAAATTCTTCAGGTGCTGCTGAGGATCTTCGACTTGTGACCCTAAAAATAGTCCCTTGTTCTGCAACAAGTGCAGCATGTTATTCGTGATTTGGAATTATTCAGCCTGTATGTGCGGGACTACAATCCATGTGGCCAAATTTTCAGCTGTGGATTGTGCCCAGTCATACAGAGAAGCCTCTGGCACAAGAGGTGCCGGTGGCACTATAGGTGCAGGTGGATTGTTTTCGTGATCTCCCATGTTCGATTCGAATTGTTTATTGCTGTTTGCTTTTCCGGTTGGCCTGGTCTAAGTCCTTAAAAACTTTTTTAGGATCTGATAGAGCTTCGAATACTTCACCAGTTCTCGTTGAGTTTCTTGGTATGCACCTGTACAACCAAGTCAACAAACATTAAAATTTCAATGTATAGATTTGGTATAAAGAAAACTGACTACACTAAGAAATTTCGTATTTCTTTCAATTGTAATTAATAACACCTTTAAGTTCCCCGGCAACGGCACCAAAATTTGATCACGCCCAACTGTGCCTTATAAAAAGGGCACGCGGACGTTGCAAATATAATCTGAATATTTAGCCTAGAGTCGAACCCACAAGGAATTAACCTATCAATTACTTTCGTTAGACTTACTAAATTCCAAGAAACTTCCCATATGTTGTGAATAACAATTGATGGTATTTCTACTAACTACGAATGACAGTAAATAAATAGCTGAAAACTAACTATGATTAACGTGTAAATAATTAAGAGAAGGATCTTAGGTTATGATTTCCTCTATTAATGGAATCCCTTCCGGTTATGTGTCACATAGAATTGCCTAATCTTCTCTATCAATCATGAGCAATATTATTACCGTAAATCTCTCCCGAGTAATCACAACAATTTATTAGACGCTCTCTCCCGAGTTATGCTAGCTGACTTTATTCATTACAGCTCACTTTAGATTTCACCCAAGGATTCGTTATCCCTAATCCCACCTTTAAACCCACAGCTATTGATCCCTCATATACTTTGGGAGTGGTGTTGTTCAACAATTGACCTAAATATGCACTCTCTCCTGAGTTATGCACACTAAATAGGCATAGCTAATTGAGGATCATGTCAATTAACTACAACAAGCACATAGTTGAATAAATAGAGATTAAACTGGCAAACTATATTAACATAATAAGAAGTTCATCCTTCAATAGGTTCTACCAAAACCCTAGACTAGGAAATTAGCTACTCATGACACAACAAGATAAAACTACTAAATTATTCAGAATGGGCAATTGAAAAATAATAAAGAGAGGATATAAGAACTCTAATGTTTCCCTATTCTTCTCACACTTGTTCTTGCCTCCAAGAAAATTTAAAAACAAGCTTACCCCATCTTGGGCGAATTCCTAAAGCTTACAAGGGTTTGGAACAAATTTTTCCGAATTTATACTTTGGTCCCTAAAATTCCTAGCGAGTGAGCAGTGCACTGCGGTTGCGGCAAGACCAGGGCTCGACCGCGGTGAGAGCTGAGTATTATGCCGCAGTGATTTGATCCACCGCAGTACTACCGTGGTTCCACCGCGGTCGCAGTGGAATTTGTTCAGTCCATTTTCTTGCTTTTTTGTGCTCGGGTACTTCTTAGGTTAGTGTCTTATTCACATTATTGCCTCCAAAATACTCCGTGGTGCTTCCTCACTTAGAATAATCCCTACGAAATAAAAGAACACCATTTAGCGCATTTTGTCGTCAATCTGACTATAAAACAACAATAAAGCATAGTAATATTAAGTGTAAATATCATCTATATAGCCTAATATAAGGACTCAAGTCGCATATAATAATATCAAGTTATAAGTCACACCTCAATTCAAGTTTAATGAACAATTTTAAATTTCCAAATTCCAAACGCACGCCAAACGCGTCTAAACAACTTAGAATCACTTTAAATTTTGTACACAAATTTCAAATGACAAAACGAACCTATTACAACTTCCGGAACAATAATTCAAACTCAAAAACATCAAAGTCAATTTTCGGTCAAATCTATGAACTTTCCAAACCTTTAAAATTGCGGACTTTTGCAATTAGAACCAAAACCTCCCAAGAACACCCAAATGCAAATCCGAGCATACTGTGAAACGACCGGCCAATCGTTTTGAGTATTTCAGCCATGTTTTCCTTATTTGATATTTTACATATGTGTATTTATGATTATGTAATTTGCCGCGGTGATTGATTGGATTTCGGGGAGATATTGGAGTGAATTGGAACACTTAGACCCAAGGTTGAGTGCCTAAGTTTTAAGGGAATGAAAAGTTTCTCTGCAGAATTTGAGCTAAAGCACACTAAAAAGTTTTCTGGCAAGTTAAATTTGGGGTAGCACTACAATCGTTATGTAGATTGAAATTTTCTAATCCCACAATTCCGGTATAAAATCTCTTGGCTTTTCATATTTAATTTTGTTGAATATCTGCCATTTGAACTGAAATGTACGCCTAGCATATCTTTTTTCATGTTGAGAAAGAAGAGGAAATGACATGACTTTTGTTTTTAAAGAAGTGACTTATCGATTTTTAAAATAGTAAATATATAGGAAAACAGGATAAAAGTAAAAAAAAAAAATTTAACAAAAAGGATAATTGATTTTTTCACCGAATAGATATACCACACCACCTTGCCAAGTCCCTCCTTTATATATATACTAATAAATTTACTCGCACTTCATGTGGTTGTTTCGGGAAGAGCACGAATGACTTTAAGAAAATAATTTTCTTCTTGTGAGTCCTGTTAAAAAAATGAAGAATCGTGAGAAAAGCGAATTGCACTTTTATATAAATTAATTAGGCATTACTAGTATCCTACCAATGATAATTTAGTCGGGTAGAATAATGAAAGAAAAAGCACAAATATATTTGTTTCTAAAGCCTTTTTGAATGATAATTTATGGTAGAATCCAAATAAAACTATGGAATATTTCAAAATATTACCATTCAGTACTTATAAATTACTATCAAATTCGGAAGTCCTAATTTTACATTTATTCCTTGAATAAAAAAAAACTTTTGACTTGAAAGAAAATAAAGAAAAATAGCCAGTTACCAAAAAAAAAAAAAAAAGAGGGGGGGAGGGGGGG
>MU715181.1:185701-210682 GCA_026770625.1 Nicotiana glauca
GGGGGGGGGGGGGGGGGGGGGGGGGGGGGGAGGAAATCAAAAGTTTAATGGGAAACAAGAAAAAGTGGAGTTTATATTAATATTACATCTCCTTTAATGGTCAGCTTTATTTGAATATTTTACTCATCAATTTGGTCTAAAATAAATCGTGTTGTAATTTTGATTTTCTTTATTTTATTTGAAATCTAATTTTTATATACGTGATATAAGATGTGATTTATTACCCCAAATTTTAAGTTTTTTAAGTTAAATAAAATTAATCAAAGTAAAAAAAAAAAAAAGAACAAACAATGCCAATTTCCGTGTTAAGACAGAATTGAACAAAAAAATCCATGCTGTAGTTTTTTATTTTATTCTTGTAGTGTTCTTTATTTTTATTTTTTCTCCTCCCCTCCCCCAAAGTTAATATTACACACAAAAAAGTTAAAATTTTACCATAATATTGTGATACAACTAAAAACCTTTTCAGCCTTCTAGCTAGTATTATTAGAAGTTCTTGATAAACACATTTTAAATTCCTCACATCTCATTCACCACAATATTATTGCATAAACCCGACAAGGTTTTATTATAAACTATGTGTGAGCATGTGATTTTTGTCTCGCTTGAATTATTTCTACAGAATTTTTAAAATTAGGATTTATTCTTTTATTATTTAATTTTTAGGATTTAATTGCGTAATTTTGTGTGTATTTTCATTTGTGTGTGCATGTTTAGTTTTAGATAATTCATAAAAATATATAAAAAAAAAATATTTGCATTTGCATTTAGGATTTAATTTTATATTTTAGACTAATGAGTAATTAGGGTTTTACAAAAAATAAAAAAAATCATCATAAAAATTGACTTTTATCTTCGAATTTTGGTTAGCTTCTTTTAATTTGCTACAATTAACTTTAGTAATCATCATTAGGGTTAATTAGTTTAATTAGGTCCTTAGAATTTTATTACAGGTTTTTATTTTAAAAGGAAAAAGGAAAAATATAAAAAAAAAAAAGGAATTAAATGAAAAAACAAGAAAATAAAGCAAAGAAGGAAAAATGGGTCTTTTAACACCCAAGTTTTGGACAAAACCCAAATACAAATCACCGGCCCAAATCAAAGTTCCGTGAACCCGTCCAAACAAGACCCACCCCAGCCCATTCGGTCCAACTCCAAAACTTTATCGTTTTTAGTTCCATCCATTCAAGCTAATCTCGACCTTTCATCCGCCACATCCAACGGCCTACATTACTTCCCCCTTTCACAAAACGGCGTCGTTTAATTTATGAGCAATCTTAGCCGTTAAGGTTGGTTGATCCAACGGACGAGAAGGTGCGATCAAAAAGTTTATAAGTGTCCAAACGACCCCTACCCCCATCAGAACCCCCTACCCTCTCGTCTCTCTCATATCTCACCAGAAACCCTAACTCCACCGTCCTCCACCGCGAACCGCCGGCCGAAAATTGCCTCTGCCGGCGGCAAATCTCCAATGGCTTCCAAATGTTTACCATAGCCTCGTCTCCTTCTCCTTATTATGGATCTATAAGTGTTCACCTTCAAATCCCACCCAAACTCCTCAAATCAACGAAACCCTAGATGCCGCCATGAGTTCCTCCGCCGTACCCGACGGTGCCGCTTCCAATCCTACCCAAATTAACACCACATCACCCCCTCAACTCCCTCTTTCCAAATCTCCAACACCTTCCCTCGACTCTCCCTCAAGCTATTTGAATAGTGAATCAGAGAACAAAACCCTAATTTTATTAAAAGAGGGGATTACTTATTTTTAGACTATAATAACTCTTAGCCATGTATTTTCTCATAAAAATACATGATTAAGGACGGTTTTAGTCCAAATAATTCATAGGAGCTGGCTAAGATTCAAGGTGTAATTGGGCAAATTTCTAGGTATTTTCATCTCACACTTCTTTTCTATGTTTCTTTTATGATTTTTATTTTTCTGTTATTGCTTACTTTCGTTCAGTGTTTCTTTTGTAGTCACATAGGGTTCTGATTTTTACATTGTAGTCACATAGTATAATTTTGTTCTTGTTATTTGCTTGTTTGTTTGTTTGATTGTAGTCACATAGTTCTCTATTTGTTTTTACATGGTTTAATTTTACATTGTTTTCATTTAATTTTTACTGTTTTTACATTGTAGTCACAGTTTTAATTGTTTGTTTTAAATTGTTCGTTTATTATTCTTACTAGGTTAATGATAAAATTAGTTTTAGGATCCATATTGATTAAAATTAGTTTAGTTTAGATGTTTTCTACATTAGTTTAATTTTAGTTCTCTTTTTCCTTTGTTTAAGAATTTCTTATCAGTTTTGTAAACTAGGGATTTGGGCTTTGCCTGAAATCAGTAGGCCCATTTGAATTGGGTCGCTTAGCCCAGACCTGGGGCTGGTAGACTTAGGTAAAATAACAGGGGTTCAGGGGTAATATAGGTAATCCAAAATAGGAAATCCTGCAGTAACTGAAAGTAGAACCCCCTAAAACCTTCTAGATTGGGGTTCTAATTTGAAATTCAGAACTTAAGTAGTGTAACTTGGGTAGCAACTTAGAATATTAAGGACCTTTGGGCAAAAACTGAAAATGGAGAGAGACTTAAGGGGGTAAAAACTAAATCTGAAAAGTGCCCTAATTGTCTGCCTATAAAAGGCAGTACACCCTTCCTTGCAAGCTAAGCTTGGAAGTCTGAAAATTTGAAATCGGAAGTTTTAAAAAATCTGAGAGTTGAGAGGGAAATTTTTAGATCTACAAAATAAATAAAAAAATACAAAATGCATAAGATCTTATTATTTGAGAGAATGTGAGTGTTTTTGTGTCTTTTCCTTCAATTTCTGAAACACCTTAGAGATTTTGAGAGTGTTTTTGAGGTTTTCAATTTTACAACAATTCTAAATCATTTGGGAATCTGAAATGGATTGATCTTGTGCCTTGGAAAAGTTTTGGTTGAAGAATAATGTTGCATTGGATCTTAAGTTGATTTCCTTACTCGATTAATTGAACCTGTTGAATAACTGCACCTGCTGTTTATTACTGCTGCTGGCTTCTTCTGGATTTTGAATCTAGCTTTTGGTTCTATTTCTATTATATTCAGGTATGTACTAATTCCTAAACAGCACGTGAAATGCAAAGTTGAAGGCTCTGTAACCAATTTTGAGAAACATGATGAATTGTAGCACCTTTCTCCTATTAATTTGCTTCATGTTATTTTACTTTGATTTAGGTGGCCTAGCATGCTTATGTCTATCTATAATTTACTCACAACATGTTAGTTCAAATGTTACATTTAGTTTTCATTAGAATCTGGGAATTACTTGATCTGGACCCTCTAATGAATGTAATATTTGGACTGTTGGACTCGTGAGTATTCATTTAGTAGGATTATCTTTAGTATAGTTTAATTTCATTCTTTAAGGCCTGCTATCATGTTAGTTTAGATGTTAAAATTGGAATCTAGTGTGATCCTGAAGCTGAATCTAGGGCCAGTGTGTGTGCTCAATACTAGCGTTAAATTTGGGCCTAATAAAGGTTTGAAATGGTTTACACTTCAGCACTATGTCTAGTTTCTGTCCAATAAATGGCTTAAGTTCTGGAAACGTGTTATGTGAGTTAAATGTTGTTTTGGAAGTAAAAACTTCCGAAGGAGTGTGTGTGGTTCATCAGGATACGTATAATTTGAATTTGAGCATGAAGTTTAGACTTAAAATCAGCATGTGTTCGAGTTGAACGGAATTGAATTGTTCATGTTTTTTTGCAAAATTATTAGGTATAATTATGATTCAAAAGTCAGTGTTTCTGTAATCCAATTTAAGTTCAGTATTTGATTTGAGTTAGCATATGGGCCAAAGCTTAACAGCTTGTTTATAATAAGATTTGGGCCTAATGTTTGCTTATGCATGGCCCAGCTTCGATTTTTAACTCGCCGACCCTTGGGTTTCATGAGTGGAGCCCACATGTAATTATTGCTTGATCGACCATTTGGCTTTTGATAGCCCATAACCCCATGAACGCTGAGGTCCAGCCTTGGTCCTGTCTTTCAGGCCCAACTGTATCCCAATGCCTTGTATTGATGTTTGGCAACTGACTTTTAAATTCACAGCCCACATTCAACTCTTATGACTTTAACCAATTAATAGGACCTTTAGAATAATTTTAAGAGGGCCATCTTAGATACCACAACATTCCATGGATCTTCAAGATTTAGTATAATGTCCTTTAAAAAATAAAGTTGAGGTGCGCCGCGCCAAACAAAATCATAAAATTGCATGGCCCTCTTTAATTACTTCTACTAAAATACTTAAAAATCGGGACTTGCCATTTAGCGAGTTTTCATGGCCTCCTGCAAAGTTTAAAACGCGTTAGTTTCTTTAGGAGCTCTACTTAATAATTTTACCTTCTTAAACTCGGGTGTGCATTTCATGTGACCCAAATCTGAATCCTAAAATATTGAATTAAATGTGTTTTGGATCGCGGGTGCATTTCATGTGACGTGATCCAAAAATACGTTTTAAACGATGTTTAATCTTCCTTAAAAAATTAATTAAAAGAGGTAAATAATTTTAAATTGCACTATAGGATGAACATGTTTGAAAATCAGATATTAGGCCAATTATGATAGTTTAAGAGACCGTGCTAGAACCACGGGATCCAGGGGTGCCTAACACCTTCCCCCGGGCCAACAGAATTCCTTAGTCAGAATTTTTGGTTCGCAGACTTCACTTGGAAAGTCAAAAATTTCCTCGATTTGGGATTCAAGATAAACCGGTGACTTGGGACACCAAAATGCAGACCTATCCCAAGTGGAAATTCTCATAAATAAATTATTCTATTTCGAATAATGTCACTTAAAGTGAAAAAACTCCCTTATACACTATCTTTCGGGCTAGGTGTAGTAAAAAGAAGGTGTGACAGCTCTGGCAACTCTGTTGGGGAAACTAACCTAGAATTTCGATTCAGGGTTCAAGAATTCGAGCATAGCATAACTGTTATATTTGGTTTCATCTGATTTTCCTACATGTTTCATACTAAATGTGCTAAATATTTTACCGCTTTGATATTTGGTGAATTGTATATATAAACTGCTACGAAACCCTTCCTCTCTCTGAGTCTTCTACATCATGGAAAAGGGTGCACTTCGTGTGACTTCTCTTCTGTTTAGAGTCTTTTCCCATATAGAAAGATGTTAGGACAAGTTGCTAATCCGGCAGAGCTTCTGCATCCCCGGTACGCTGCCCCCCTCCACCCAGCTCGAGTTGTACGCTCGGGTAAGCCAGGTCTAGAACTATAACCCAGGTTTTAAACCTATTATAACAAAGCCTCATGCTGGATCCCTAGTAGGAACGTTTGTTTGTATCATTTGCATTTGACTTGGGGGACTCAACACAGGGGTTGGGTCCGTCTAGGATAGGTGACCTGAAATGAAAAGACCATCCGGATGCATCCTACTTGCTACTTGTGCATTTATTCGCTTCGGATTTGCATGTCGACCGACTTGTAAATAATGGGAGAGAGTTGAAAAGGAAATAGCAATGCTAGGGTTAAGTGAAGTTAGTCACTTCTTTGAAAAACCAATACCCAAATAGTATTGAAACTCTGTCAGATTTTTGAGAAAAAGAAAAGAAAGATTTTTTATCTTCCCGAACTATGCCAGTTTGATTCCCACTGGATGTGGGATACGTAGGCAACCCTCATCGAGTTCAACTTCCCTTTTTGCAAAAATATCCCAAAATAAATTTAGTTTTTTTTACACAAAAATGTCAGGTGATGCCATTCTTGTCTTAAATAAGCCAAACATCCCCAAAAGGGCGCCGGAAGGCTATTTTTGCAAGAACGACCACCTTGGGTCATTTTTAACGGATAGCGGGCACAACCTTAAAATCTTCTTTCCCGAAGTGCTAAAAGGCTGTATCCGCAAAGCCGAGGTTTTGTTTTCGAAATGAAAATTTTGAAAAAAAAAATGATGTTGATTTTTGTTCTTTTAGGTTAAAATAAATCTTTAGATCACCTTAATAAATGTGCAGGATGAACACGAACGAAACTTAACCCTTCACAGTCCTTAAGGAGATCCCCTTGAAGCTCCACATGTGGTGGAATGTACTAGAAAACGGCAGTAGAGAAATAGTGGTAAAAGTTCTGGGAGGCCTTGTCGGACTATTGAACATCAAGCCAAGGTCAGACATAATTGAAGCTTTAATAACTTTCTGGGACCTGACTCACAATGTGTTCCATTTCTCTGACTTCGAGTTCACACGTATATTGGAGGAAGTTGCGGGTTATGAGGTCCTTAATGGAAATCTTTGAAGCCGATATCCGTAGGCACCAAGACCGGTATCTCCCCACAGGTTCCTAGACTTGCTGAGTATTAGTCGGGATGTTTAGGACAAAAATCTATCAGAAGGGTATTGCACACTCCATTTCTTGTATCATCGATATGGCAACCCCCGAGGTTTTGAAGAGCCAAACACTGGTATAACCCATGCCGGAAACAAAGACAAATGGGAGGGAAGGCAGGGTTTAGCTCTCATGGTAGCTTTGTTGGGAGTTGTGGTCTGTCCACGGAAAGATGGGAACACAGAGATAGGTCTTGTGGGAATGATCGATGTTGCAATCAAGAAAGCCAACAGCACTGTGGTTCCTCTAATCGCATACGAAATCTATCGAGCCTTGACTATCTGCCGAGAAGGGGGAAAGTTCTTCCAGGGTTGCAATTTGTTACTAAAATTATGGATGCAAGAACACCTCTGTCGCCGAGATGGGTACATGAATTATGATTTGATCGATTTGAGTTGCATCGAAGAATTTGAAACCGGGGTAGCAGGTATTGAATTCCCTACAGATACTGAAGCTTGGCTTGCACATCTGAGATCCTTCACTGCCGATAAGATTGAGTGGTCATTTGGATGGCTCCCTACCACCGAAGCAGTGTACATGTCAGCTGAAGTGTCTTATATCCTTTTGATGGGCATCCGGAGCATCCATCCCTATGCTCCCTACAGGGTCTTGCGACAACTAGGAAGATTTCAAACCGCCCACAATGATGAAGATCTGAGTAAACATGTCATTGAACTGGGCCCAAATGCTGCATTTCTAGAAGGGAAAATTCGCCAAGTATGGAATGAGTGTAGGTTTCTTGAACCTAAGACCATAGTGCGAGACCAAGCTAGAGGTGAAGTGGACCCTAAGTACATGGCTTGGTTCGGCAAAAGATTCCAGATTCCTGAAAGGCCCGCAAAGAGACCACATGTCCAACAGTTTACCGATGGGGCCCAGGTGCAATGGGATTGGTTAACTAAGGAGAATGAGTACAGAGCCAAGATAAGCCAATTGGAAAGGCAAGTCATGAAGCTTCAATTTGAAAAGGGTGTTCAAGCCACCGCAGACGAGGGAGAAAAGAAGAAACTGGACCAGGAAAATGAGGCCCTTAAAGCTCATATCAGAAAGATGAAAAAAGCTGCCAATAACCCGGAAAGAAGTCGGGATGATGAAAGATTTATAAGTTGTCTAAAAAAGAAAGTCCTCGAGTGCCAAGAAGACCTGGAAAAGTCTGAAGATAACATAGCAAAAATTCGGGCACAGTGGACAAACAAAGCAGAAGAACGAGCCCAATTTTTGCAGCAAATGAAGAGAAATTATGAAGGGACCATCACTAGCCTGAGAAGAAAGGTGACTACTCTTGAGGATGAGGCAGCCCGACGGGCTAAAGATTTCAAAGCTGATAGGGAGCATTGTTATAAGATGATGGACCAAATGGAGAAAGACATACATCAATTGCAAAATTAGCACATTCATGACTCCCAAGTGTTGGAGGCCCGAAACTAGCAGATAGGGTGGTTACTTCAGGAAAAAGGCCAAATTAGAGAAAGGATTAGGGCCATCGTTGAGTATATCACCACGAAATTCCAAGTGTGCGAGGACATGACTCGTACCACCTTCTTTGCTGCAGTGATGACTTTTGTCTGTCAAGTTATGGGTGATTTGGAGCGACTACAAGGGGGTCTTGCACATAGGCCCGCGGCGAGGTTGAACGATGCCCCGCGGGCCCCAGTAGTTGAAGCTTTAATGTATTCCTGATCTTTCAAGCATCGAGTCTGTATTTTGCTTTATTTTGAGTCTGTTTGTAGTTTTTCTTTCCAAGAAAATGAGTAGTTAACATCTTTTGTAAAAGAAGTTTTATTAATGAAATTTGAAAATTCCCCAATAATTTTTTCTTTACTTTTCGCATTTATTTCCAAGAACTACGCTTGGTCTGATTCATACGGGGTCATGATACGTAGGCAATTTCCATAGGATTTGACCGTAACCCTAAGAGAAAAGGAAAAGGAAAGGAAAGAAAAAACAAGAGAGAAAAAGAAACAAAAATAAAAAACCAAAAGAAAGAAACCATGGCAAAAAGCAAAGGCATGAATGAAGGAAAAGAAAAGAGAATGAAGAAAAGAAAAATGAGAAAGAATGAGAGAAAAGGGCAAAAGGAAAGAAAAAACAGGGAAAAGAGAGTGGAAATCAAAGGAAGAAAGTCGGAAAGAATAAGGAAAAGCCGGGATAACGCATGCAACCGTTGCAAAACATGTAGAAACCTATTTAACTGTATAGGTGCATCACACCCCAACGTGCGATTACCTATCTGTTATTTATCTCAAACTAACCGTTTGCTGCTGCTATAATCAGTCCAGGTTTTATAGAAACGGTGGTTGGTTCTTTATGGTAAACTGCCTTACATCCTTACTTCACCAGATCAAAGGGGAGTATAGAAATGTCTTCAGAATTGACCTTGCCAGCAATTCCCATCCCAGAGGATAGCCCAATCTCGGGCATCCTGGCCTCAGAGTCTGCAACAGCTGAATAAAACAGGATCCTATGTCTCCGGGTCATGGAAATGTGGGATACGTGGGCAAATGGAAAGGAGCCGCCAAGTGCTATTCCCGGATTCCCCGAGTTGTTTCCTAGATTAGGGGGTACCTCTAATATTCTCATCAGTCATCCAAACACCCCACTAGGATAGCCCACCATATTGGCTCATTTCATGGGAACACCTTCTGAGGTTCGCCCCAGGTGTTCATGTCCGGGACGGCCTCCAGTAACAATACCTCTCCCTCATGCTCAGCCACAACGCAACCCGCATTGCCAAAACCCACTTTTGATCATTCAGCCTTTAAATTCCAAAATCCTATTTTCCAAGTGGAGCCTCCTCAGTACCCAACCTATACTTATTCTCAGCCACCTCCATTTGAGTTCACAACGGGACAGGAAAATACTCCCAAAACTTCGGAACAGGAAGAAATGGCAAAGAGGATGAGAATACTGGAGCAAAGCCTCAAAAACATGCAGGGGATGAGTGGGCAGAAAAGTGTGCCATATACTGATTTGTTCATGTTCCCTCATGTGAATTTGCCTATGGGATTCAAAACTCCAAAGTTTGAAAAATACGATGGGCATGGTGATCCTATTGCTCACCTTAAGAAATACTGCAATCAATTGCGCGGAGCTGGAGGAAAAGAAGAATTGCTCATGGCTTACTTTGGGGAAAGTTTGGTGGATATCGCCCCTAAGTGGTACAGGTATCAGGACATTTCTCGTTGACATATCTGGGATGACCTCGCAAGAGACTTTATTAGACAGTTCTAGTACAATATAGACATTGCTCCAGACAGGAACTCATTGGCAAATCTGAAAAAGAAGTCTTCGGAGAGTTTTTGGGAATATGCAATCAAATGGCGTGAGCAGGAATCAAGGGTAAAGCCTCCAATGGACGAGGTTGAAATGGTCACTATGTTTCTTCAAGCTCAGGAAGCCGATTAATTCCAAAATATGATGTCAGCTACGGGCAAACCGTTCGCGGAAGCTACTAAATCGGTGAAATGGTGGAAAATAGACTGAAAACAGGCAAAATTTGACCCAGTTAGCTATTAAAGCAATCTCCCAAGCCATTCAAGGCGGGTCTGGAGGAGTGGCAAAAGGTAAGAAGAAAGAAGAAACATCCATGGCGGCATCAGGTGCAAGAAGACACCGTGCTCCAACACCCATGTTCCCAGAAAGAACCCCTTAACATTATTACCCTCACCATGACATGGCATATGCTCCTTAATTGTACGCAGTCATGAACGCTCAACCTTTTACCCGGCCGCAGAAACATGCCAATGGAAACCAAGCCCCACTTCCGAGAAATTAGCCTCCTCACCAAAAACACTACAATCCCCGTCCTCTACAGAATAACTTTCCCCCTCGTGAGCCACTCAGGAGGCAAAATTTTATGCCAATTGCTGAATCCTACTCCAATCTAATTCCAAAGCTTGTCCAAATGGGTTTGCTACAACCAGTTCCTCAAACAAGGCAAAACCCAGCATCGCCCGCCTACAAAGTTGGTGTCAGATGTGCCAATTATTCAGGAGTAGAGGGGCACAACACATATAATTGTTGGACCTTGAAAAGAGCAGTGGAGAACTTGATAGAGCAAGGAAAGATAGTGCTGAGGGATAAGGATGTCCCCAACATGACTAACAACCCGCTGCCAGCCCAGAATAATGGCCCAGTAATTGGAATGATTTATGAAGATAAAGAATTTGATCTAGCACTAAAGGCCATAATTGCCATTGCTGATGCTGAGAGAAAGCCAAATACTGCCCCAAAGAAAGATAAAGGGGAAAAGAAGACCAAAGTCAGCCATTCAGAACCAGAAAAGAAAGTTGAAGCAACAACGGGGGCAATGCCTCCCAAAAATGGTGTTCTCTATGTCCCACGAGACAACAAAGAAAAGCAGTTGACTTTGAGCCCTCCAAAAAGATTTGAACTGGGTAAAGGAGCCCGCCGAATGAGCCCGTGGTTATTGGACGCGCACCACATAAGCCTATGACAAATCCTGCTGCAGTGCCATGGAATTACCATGAAATAGTGGTTACATATAAGGGCAAAGAGATCACGGGGGCGCTACAAGAAAATCACCCTATTGTGAAGTACTCCAACGTGCAAGAAGTGAATAGTGCCACTAGAAAGCGTTTCCCATCTAAAAAACCTGTAAGTGTCGAAGAGGCAGAAGCTTTCTTTCAGAAGATGAAGATAGCGGATTATGAAGTAGTTGACCAACTTCGAAAGTTTCCTAAACAAGTATCCTTGCTATTAATGTTGTTAAAATCCCCTGAGCACTAGAAGGTTTTAATCTACACCCTCAATAAAGCATATGTGCCAGCTGAGACTTCTGTGGAACAGTTAGAAAGAATGGCAGAAAGATGTTTCGCTGTCAATTAGATTTCATTCAGCAGAAATGACTTGCCCCCAAAAGGGGCCGCACATAACAATGGCTTGCACTTAACTGTCAAATGTTAAGGGTACTACGTGAAGAGGGTCATGGTAGATGGAGGTTCTAGGGTACACATTTGCCCACTCTGTACATTACAACGTATGGAAATTGGGACTGGAAGGATTCGTCCCAACAATGTCTGCATGCGATCTTTTGACGGTATCAAAAGGGACACAATTGGAGAGATTGACCTAATTTTGACCATTGGCCCGGTAGACTTGAAGGTGACTTTCCAAGTGCTAGACATGGGCACGTCTTATAATTTTCTTTTGGGGAGTCCTTAGATCCATGCAGCAGGAGCTTTACCCTCTACTCTCCATCAAATGGTGAAATTTGAACATGAACATCAGGAGATCGTGGTCCACGGAGAGGATGAACAATCAATCTATCGGGACCCGTCCATCCCATGTCTTGAAGCGAGGGAAGGCAGTGAGCACATAGTTTACCAAGCCTTTGAAGTTGTGGTGGCAGATCAGCATGAAGAAGGAAACCCGTGCCCCCAACCCTTCCTATCCAATGCCTCGATTATGGTGGCCAAAGAAATGATTAGACATGGTTTCAAGCCAGAGAAGGGACTTGGGAAATCTCTACAAGGAATAGTTGAACTAGTTATCCTGCCTACAACTGAGAAGTTTTTCGGGATAGGCTTCCTACCTACCCCCGATGATATAAGGTAGACAGATGAGAAAAAGAATGAGGGATGGGTTTTTCCTCAACCACTGCACATTTTTACAAGATCTTTGTCAAGCCAAAATACAGCGGAAAAGAGGATGATGAGGCCTTTACGGCCGAAGAGATTGAAGAAATATGTGGGACAATGAGGAAGATACTCTACGAAACCCACATGGTCCAGCCGGGAGAGGGCACAAGCATCGCTGAGGTGCTGTATATGGGACCGAGCGCTAAGCTGAAAAACTGGAAGGCTACGCCATTTTCAATTAGGTAGGAGTCTCGGTAGACCTGTCCTGCTACTTTTTCTGCATCACGAGTTATTCCATGGTGTAACTCAAATGTTTTCTTTAGTTATGTGTCTTTAAATTTCCAAATGTAAACCCTGTTATCTTCAAAATTCCAAGAAATGAAATCAATATTTCATCGTTCATCTTTCTTTATTCTTTCTGATCTTGCTATTTTCTCTTTTATTTATTCTTTTCAGTTCTAATAATGCGGCTTTAAATAATATGACATGCTTGCAAACTTCCCGTCTCGATCCAAACGCGATGTCTAATTGTGAAATAATGAACCAAGAACCGGAATACGATAAAGAAGAGGCTTTTAGGGAAATAAATTAAGAATTCGAACAATTTAAGAATAAACCCAAGCCAAACTTAAATGATACCGAGCTGGTTAACTTGGGTAGTTCTGAAGAAATCAGGGAAATCAAGATAAGCATTCACACAGACGAGAAAATTCGGGATGCAATAGTCCAACTCCTGTTTGAGTTTAAAGATGTGTTTGCTTGGTCGTATGAGGACATGCCAGGGCTTAGTATTGATTTGGTGGTTCATAAATTGCCAACTTACCCCGATTGCCCCCCGGTCCAGCAAAAGCAAATGAAATTTAAAACTGATATCAATGACAAGATCAAAGAAGAAGTCACGAAACAGTTGAAAGTAGGGGTAATCTGAGTGGTCCGGTACACCACATAGCTAGCTAATGCATTCCCTGTCCCAAAGAAAGACGGGAAGACCCGGGTGTGTGTGGATTACAGAGATTTGAACAAGGCAAGTCCCAAAGACAACTTCCCTTTGCCCAACATCCACATCCTTGTTGATAATTGCGCCAAGCATGAGATACAGTCCTTCGTGTATTGTTATGTAGGCTATCACCAGGTGTTGATGGATGAAGAAGATGCAAAGAAAACAACCTTCACCACACCCTAGGGAACATACTATTACCGAGTTATGTCGTTTGGTCTGAAGAATGCTGGGGTGACTTAAATGAGGGCCATGACCGCAATTTTCGATGATATGATGCATCAAGAGATAGAGGTGTATATGGACGACATAATCATCAAGTCCAAAACCCGGGATGACCATGTCTGAGATTTGACAAAATTCTTCGAGCGGTTGCACAAATATGATTTGAAGCTGAACCCAGCCAAATATGCATTTGGATTCCCATACGGCAAACTTTTGGGCTTCATAGTCAGCCAGAGAGGTATCGAGCTAGATCCAACAAAAATAAAATCTATCTGGGATTTGCCTCCTCTGAAAAGCAAGAAAGATGTGATGAGCTTATTGGGAAGATTAAACTATATCAGCCGGTTCATTGCTCAGTTGACATCCACCCGTGAGCCCATATTCAAATTACTGAAGAAAGACGCGGTAGTCAAGCGGACGGATGAATGTCAAGAAGCTCTTGATACGATCAAGGAATATCTGTCAAATCCGCCAGTCTTGGTCCCACCAGAGCCAGGGAGGCCTCTTTTCTTGTACTTGAGAGTCTTGGAAAATTCTTTTGGCTATGTCCTGGGGCAATATGATGCAACTGGGAAGAAAGAATAGGTGATCTACTACCTGAGCAAGAAGTTTACCAGCTATGAAGCTAAGTATACTCTGTTGGAGAGAACCTGTTGTGCCTTAACTTGGGTCGCTCAGAAGCTGAGACATTATCTGCAAGCCTACACCACTTACCTCAAAACCAGGTTGGATCCTTTAAAATACAAATTCCAGAAAACGATGCCCACGGGAAGATTAGAAAAGTGGTAGATCTTGCTCACTGAATTTGATATAATCTATGTCACTCGCAAGGCAATGAACGACCAGGCAATGGTAGATCACTTGCCTGAAAACCCGATTGATGAAGAATACCAACCTTTGAACACCTACTTCCTGGATGAAGAAGTAAACTCAATCGAGGCAATATCTGAGGACACTATTGCTTGGAAAATGTTCTTTGATGGAGCCGTAAATACAAAAAGTGTTGGAATTGAGGCGATCTTGATATCGCCCACTAGACATCATTATCCTGCCATAGCCAGGCTTCGATTTTTCTGCACAAACAACATTGCTGAGTATGAAGCCTTCATTATGGGTATGAACATGGCGATCGACCAAGATATTGAAGATTTGTTGGTTATGGGAGACTCAGATTTGATTATCCCGCAAGCCCAAGGAGAATGGGAAACCCGAGATGTTAAACTTATTCCCTATCGGAAACATGTGGAAGACCTTAGCAAGCAGTTCAAGTCAATAGAGTTCTGGTACGTCCCTCATTGTCACAATGAACTAGCTGATGCACTCACCACTCTGGCCTCAATGTTGCCCTACCCTGGTAATGGCCATATTGATCCCTTGGAAATCCAAATCAAGGAAAGGCATGTGTACTATAATACGGTTGAGGCAGAACCAAATACCCAGCCATGATACCATGATATCAAAAGGTTCCTGAAAATACAAGAATACCCCGAGCAAGCCACTGGAGACCAAAAGAGAACCATTAGATGGCATGCAAGTGGTTTCTTCTTAAATTTGGAGGTCTTGTACAAAAGGACCCCAGATCTCAACTTGTTAAGATGTGTTGACGTCGAAGAGGCCGAAAGGATCATGCATGAAGTACACGCAGGAATGTGCGGACCACACATGAATGGTATGTTTTGGCAAAAAAGATCCTTCGAGCAGGGTATTACTGGATAACCATGGAAAAGGACTGCTTTAGCTTTGTCCGGAAGTACCATCAGTTTCAGGTGAACGGTGATTTGATTCATGCGCCTCCAACAGAACTACATCCCATGTCAGCACCTTGTCCATTTATTGTTTGGGGCATAGATGTCATTGGGCTGATTGAGCCGAAAGCCTCAAATGGACATAGATTCATACTGGTTGCCATTGATTACTTCATGAAGTGGGTTGAAGCCATCCCTCCCAAATCAGTCACCAAGAAAGCCGTGGTAGATTTTGTGCACTCTAATCTTATCTGCCGTTTTGGTATTCCGGCAACTATCATCACAGATAATGCTAAAAACCTGAATAGTCATTTGATGGAAGAGGTATGCGAACAATTCAAAATAACGCATAGAAACTCCACTCCCTACCGGCCCAAAGCCAATGGTGTTGTTGAAGCAGCAAACAAGAACATCAAGAAGATTTTGAGAAAGATGATTCAGAGCTCCAGAAAATGGCATGAAAAGTTGCCTTTTGCATTACTGTATATTGCGCCATGGTGCATACATCGGTAGGAGCAACCCCATACGTTTTGGTCTATGGAACTGAGGCTGTAATACCCGCAGAGGTGGAAATCCCTTCTCTTCGGATCATCGTTCAAGCCGAAAGTGATGACAGTGAATGGGTTAAAACTCATCTGGAACAACTGACTTTGATTGATGAAAAGCGGATGGCTGTAGTCTGCCACGAGAAGTTGTACCAATAAAGAATGGCCCGTGCTTATAATAAAAAAGTGCGACCCAAGAATTTTGAAGTGGAAAAACTGATGTTAAGGTGCATTCTTCCTCATCACCAAGAAGGCAAAGGAAAATTTTCTCCTAACTAGAAGGGTCCATACATCATCAGAAAGATATTGCTGATAGGAGCATTCTATCTGGGTGATATCGAAGGAAATGATCCTGAAGCAGCTGTGAATGCAGATGCAGTAAAAAGGTACTATGTCTAGACTTTCTGCGGTGATGACTTTGTTCAATTGAGATGACGAAGGCTTTCATTCCCGCTATCCAAACACTCTCAATATTTCGCAAACCCTTTGAGTCGATTACTCTTATTTGATTACCCTCTTTAGAACCCGAAAGTACTGAAAAATGAAAAAAAAAATGAAAAATGATGGTAAAAAAAGGAAATAGAAAGAAAAACAAAGCAAAACAAAAAAAAACCACCAAAAACAAATATTTCCCTGAACTACGTCTGACTTCATTCCGAAAGGATACGTAGGCAGCCTCTCTTTGGGGTTCAATCACACCAAAACAAAAATCCCAATTCCCCCAAAAATGAAACTGGGGCAGATGATATAATGGCTCGGCAATGAGCCCACCAAAACGGTTCCAAAGTTATAGTTCCATCCAAAAAAATTTTTATCCAAAAAACCTTGTCCAAGTCCTTCCGATCAATTGGCAAAGGCGTGGGAATTGAAAAACACCATTGTTGAAATCTGATGCAATCAAACTAAGAGAAATAAAATGAGAGAGTCTTATCGGTGAAAACCTAAGGGCACCATGAGGCAACGGTGAGTAGAGAAATTGAAAATGAGAGAGTCCGCTTAGTGAAAACTCGAAAAGAGCACTATCGGGCGACGGTGAGAAGAGAAATGAGAAAGGTCAACTGGTGAAAACCCGCAAAGGGCGTCGTTGGCCGAATAGAAGACATCTCCCACCACTGAAAGAGTCCTGGAAAGATTCCCTGGTTTTGAAATATGGGTCAATGAGTTTACGAGAAGTTGGGAAAGTTTGTACGGGTCGGGCATCCAGTCCAAGAAGCATGTCATGTCTATTTGAAGCCTGTATGCACCCCAGATAAGTCCTTCTTTTCTCCTCGAAAGGGACACTTCTCTTTAAATTCATCTTCTTGCCTTTTGTTTACTTTTTCCTTGAATCCCTTTCGGTCAAACTATGATTCCGAAACTATTACAAAGAAAAGGTGGCAGGACTGGCTTTACGGAGCTCTGTTTAACAAAAGTTAAAAAAAAAGTACGCATACTCAACAAGTGCATCAAGCCAATCCTGACTGGCCATGATTGTTGATGCTTTCAAAGCAAAGACATTGAAAAGGAAAGAAAGTCAAAGAAAAAGGTCCTAAGAGCAGAATAAAGTGAAAGGCTAGAGCCCCCGCGGGCGAGTCATCATGAAATCCTGAAAGTTGAGTCCTGCGGTTTGAAAGAGAGATGAATCTTCAAAACCAGCAAGCAGCAAAGGTTCTCAACAGAAACTGGGTCGGGATCAGGCAATTGAGACGATCAAGGCCATAAAACCAACCACCATTTCAAACTAACAATTGTTCTTTGTTTGAAAATTGAAACAGGTACAATCCAGGAAACCGTGCAAAAAGCAGTTGCAGTCAAAAGAAAAAGAAACGCACAAGTGCTGAATAGCTTTGCAGCAAATAATCAATCCAAAAGGGAAGTTTCCTCCAAGTTCTTTCCTGCATCTTATCAAAATGGAAAAAACAAAAAACAAAAAGAAAGAAAAAAAAGAAGAGATAAGAAAAGAAGAAAATCCCAAAAGAGGATAGATTAGAATCTCCAATATCAACCTGTTACTTTGTTTGCCAACATTAGGGCTCCAATCCCTGAGTTGCGCCTTTTATACATAAGGCCTCCATTCCCTAGTCACCATTTGCCGACATTAGGGCTCCAATCCCTGAGTTGAGCTTTTTACCTTTTGCCAACATTAGGGCTCCAATCCCTGAGTTACGCCTTTTAGACATAGGGCCTCCATTCCCTTGTCACCTTTAGCCAACATTAGGTCTCCAATACCTGAGTTGAGTTTTTTTAACCTTTTGCCAATGTTAGGGCTCCAATCCCTGAGTTGTGCCTTTTTAGACATAGGGGCTCCATTCCCTAGTCGCCTTTTGCCAACATTAGGGCTCCAACCCCTGAGTTGAGCTTTTTACCCTTTAGCCAACATTAGGGCTCCAATCCCTGAGTTGCGCCTTTTAGACATAGGGCCTCCATTCCCTGGTTGCCTTTTGCCAACATTAGGGATCCAATCCCTGAGTTGAGATTTTACCTTTAGCCAACATTAGGGCTCCAATCCCTGAGTTGCACCTTTTTTAGACATAGGGCCTCCATTCCCCAGTTACCTTTTGCAAACATTAGGGCTCCAATCCCTGAGTTGCACCTTTTTAGACATAGGGCCTCCATTCCCTAGTCACTTTTTTACCAACATTAGGGCTCCAATCCCTAAGTTTACATTTTTAGATATAGGGCTCCATCCCCAGATTTCTTTTCCTAAATAGATGCAATCCTTATTTTATTTGTTATAAATAACTCACGAAATTTTCCTAGTGAAAACTGGGGCAGAAAATTTCTTTCGTTTGTTTGTTTTGGTGTTTGTGCAGGTTTTATCTCGAGACACAGGGCTCGAAATGACCAAAAGAATGAGTCTCAAGCCAGAATAAAGAAAAGAAGAAAAAGAACAAAAAAGAAGTGAATTCAAAATGCAGAAGCAGACGAAGATGCGGACCGCTCAAAATTTGATTGAAGTCACAAGCTTCGACTGTCCCGCTTTTGTTTCAAAAGTAGAAGAAAGAACTAGTACCTACAGCTTGTGAGCATCAAGATTCAGATCGGAGTCCACAGCAAAATCAGCTAAGACTCAAGATCAATCTTCAAGAGATTTATAGATAGGAATCTTGTAACTCGTAGTTGATGGGGATAGATAGCTTAGCTTTGATTTTCCTTTTTGTGTAATAAGGAGGTCAGCAAGCAGTAGCAGCAGCAACAGCAGTGAAATCACAGGTCCCAGTAGTCCCAGCTGCCAAAACTTCCAAAACTACATTGACCCGATTCCTTTACAGCCAAGGATATGTAGGCAACCTCTGAAGCAAGGTTCGGTCAGACATTTTTCAAAAATGCTTCTCATGGAGTGCCAAGTAGGCAAAAATCACTCACAATTGCTCATTAACTTTGCCCGAAAACCCTTCGTGTCTCCGAGCAAAGAGGGGCAGCAGTGAGCACGTAATTTTTGCCTCGCTTGAATTACTCCAACAGAATTTTTAAAATTAGTATTTTTCCTTTTATTATTTGATTTTTAGAATTTAATTGCGTAATTTTGTGTGTATTTTCATTCGTGTGTGCACGTTTAGTTTTAGATAATTCATAAAAATACAAAAAAAAAAATATTGCATTTGCATTTAGGATTTAATTTTATATTTTAGACTAATGAATAATTACGGTTTTACAAAAAATAAAAAAAATCATCATAAATATTGACTTTTAGCTTCGAATTTTGGTTAGCTTCTTTTAATTTATTTCAATTAATTGTAGTAATCATCATTTAGGGTTAATTAGTTTAATTAGGTCCTTAGAATTTTATTTCACGTTTTTATTTTAAAAGGAAAAAGGAAAAATATCAACAAAAAAAAAGGAATTAAGTGAAAAAACAAGAAAATAAAGCAAAGAAGGAAAAATGGGTCCTTTAACACCCAAGTTTTGGACCAAACCCAAATACAAATCACCGCCCCAAATCAAAGTTCCCTGAACCGTCCAAAGAAGACCTGCCCCAGCCCATTCGTTCCAACTCCAAAACAGTGTCATTTTTAGTTCCATCCATTCAAGCTAATCTCAACCTTTCATCCGCCACACCCAACGGCCTAGATTACTTCCCCCTTTCACAAAACGACGTCGTTTGATTTATGAGCAATCTCAGCCGTCTAGGTTGGTTGATCCATCGGACGAGAAGGTGGGATCAAAAATTATATATGTGTCCAAACAATCCCTACCCCCTCAGAACCCCCTACCCTCTCGTCTCTCTCATCTCTCACCAAAAACTTTAACTCCGCCGTCCTCCACCACGAACCGCCAGCCAGAAATCACCTCCGCTGGCGGCGAATCTCCAACGGCTTCCAAATTTTTACCACAGCCTCGTCTCTTTCTCCGCATTATGGATATATAAGTGTTCACCTTCAAATCCCACCCAAACTCCTCAAATCAACGAAACCCTAGGGCGCCGCCATGAGTTCCTCCACCGTGCCCGACAGTGCCGCTTTTAATCCTACCCAAATTAACACCAAATCACCCCCTCAACTCCCTCTTTCCAAATCTCCAACCACCTTCCCTCGACTCTCCCTCAGGTTGTTCGAATAGTGAATCAGAGACCAAAACCCTACTTTCATTAAAAGAGGGAATTACTGATTTTTAGACTACAATAACCCTTAGCCATGTGTTTTCTCACGGAAACACATAATTAAGGACGGTTTTAGTCCAAATAATTCGTAGGAGCTGGCCAGGATTCAAGGTGTAATTGGGCCAATTTCTAGGTATTTTCATCTCACACTTCTTTTGTGTGTTTCTTTTATGATTTTTATTTTTCTGTTCTTGCTTACTTTCGTTCGGTGTTTCTTTTGTAGTCACATAGGGTTCTGATTTTTACATTGTAGTCACATATTTTAATTTTGTTCTTGTTATTTCCATGTTTGTTTGTTTGATTGTAGTCACAAAGTTCTCTGTTTGTTTTTACTTTTTTTACATGATTTAATTTTACATTGTTTTCATTTAATTTTTACTATTTTTACATTGTAGTCATAGTTTTAATTGTTTGTTTTAAATTGTTTGTTTATTATTCCTACTAGGTTAATAATAAAATTAGTTTTTGGATCCATATTGATTAAAATAAGTTTAGTTTAGATGTTTTCTCCATTGGTTTAATTTTAGTTCTTTTTCCCTTTGTTTAAGAATTTCTTTTCTGTTTTGCAAACTAGAGATTTGGGCTTTGTTTGAAATCAGTAGGCCCATTTGAATTGGGTCACTTAGCCCAGACCTGGGGTTGGTAGACTTAGTTAAAATAAAAGGGGTTCAGGGGTAATATAGGTAATCCAAAATAGGGAATCCTGCAGTAAATGAAAGTAGAACCCCCTAGAACCTCCTAGATTGGGTCTCTAATTTGAAATTCAGAACTTAAGTAGTGTAACTTGGTCAGCAAGTTAGAATTTTAAGGACCTTTAGGCAAAAACTGAAAATAAAGAGGGACTTAAGGGCAAAAACTAAATATAAAAAGTGCCCTAATTGTCTGCCTATAATAGGCAGTACACCCTGCCTTGCAAGCTATGTTTGAGAGTCTGAAAATTTAAAATCGGAAGTTTTAAAAAATCTGAGAGTTGAGTGGGAAATTTTCAGATCTACAAAATAAAAAAATAAAAATTACAAAATGCATAAGATCTTATTATTTGATACAATTTGAGTGTTTTTGTCTCTTTTCCTTTAATTTCTGAAACATCTTAGAGATTTTGAGAGTGTTTTTGAGGTTTTCAACTTTACAACAATTCTAAATCATCTGGGAATTTGAAATGGATTGATCTTGTAGCTTGGAAAAGTTTTAGGCGAAGAATACTATTGCATTGGATCTTAAGTTGATTTCCTTGCTCGATTAATTGAACCTCTTGAATCACTGCACCTGCTATTTATTACTGCTGCTGGCTTCTCCTGGATTTCGAATCCAGTTTCTGTTATATTCAGGTATGTACTAATTCCTGAACAGCATGTGAAATGCAAAGTTGAAGGCTCTGTAACCATGTTTGAGAAACATGATGAATTGCAGCACCTTTCTCTTATTAATTTGCTTCATGTTGTTTTACTTTGATTTAGGTGGCCTAGCACGCTTATGTGTATCTGTAATTTACTCACAACATATTAATTCAAATGTTACATTTAGTTTTCATTAGAAATTCGGAATTACTTGATCTGAACCCTCTAATGAATGTAATATTTGGACTGTTGGACTCATAAGTATTCATTTAGTAGTATTAGCTTTAGTATAGTTTAATTTTATTTTTTAAGGCCTGCTATCATGTTAGTTTAGATGTTAAAATTCGAATCTAGTGTGAGCCTGAAGCTGAATCTAGGGCCAGTGTGTGTGCTCAATACTAGCGTTAAATTTTGGCCTGATAAAGGTTTGAAATGGCTTTACACTTCAGCACTAAATTTCAGTAGTTTATGTCTAGTTTATGTCCAATAAATGCCTTAAGTTTCGCAAATGCATTATGTGAGTTAAATGTTGTTCTGGAAGTAAAAACTTCAGAATGAGTGTGTGTGGTTCATCAGGATACGTATAATTTGAATATGAGCATGAAGTTTTGACTTAAAATCAGCATGTGTTCGAGTTGAACGGAATTGAATTGTTCGTGTTCTTTTGCAAAATTATTAGGTCTAATTATGATTCAAAAGTCAGTGTTTCTGCAATCCAATTTAAGTTCAGTGTTTGATTTGGGTTAGCTTATGGGTCAAAGCTTGACAGCTTGTTTAGAATAAGATTTGGGCCTAAAGTTTGCTTATGCATGGCCCAGCTTCGATTTTTAACTCGCCGGCCCTTGGGTTTAATGAGTGGAGCCCACATGTAATTGTTGCTTGATCGACCATTTGGCTTTTAATAGCCCATAACCCCATGAACGCTGAGGTCCAGCCTTGGCCCTGTCTTTTAGGCCCAACTGTATCCCAATGCCTTGTTTTGATGTTTGGCAACTGACCTTTAAATTCACAGCCCACATTAAACTCTTATGATTTTAACCAATTAATAGTACCTTTAGAATAATTTTAGGAGTGCCATTTTAGATAGCACAATAGTCTATGACCCTTCAAGCTTTAGTATAATGTCCTTTAAAAAATAAAGTTGAGGTGTGCCGCGCCAAACAAAATCATAAAATTGTGTGGCCCTCTTTAATTACTTCTACTAAAATACTTAAAAATCGGGACGTGCCATTTAGCAAATTTTCATGGCCTCCCGCAAAGTTAACAATGCGTTAGTTGCTTTAGGCGTGCTATTTAATAATTTTACCTTCTTAAACTTAGGTGTGCATTTCATGTGACCCAAATATGAATCCTAAAACGTTCAATAAAATGTTTTTCGGATCGCGGGTGCATTTCATGTGACGTGATCTAAAAATACGTTTTAAAGGACGTTCAATCTTCCTTAAAATATTAATTAAAATCGGTAAATAATTTTAAATTTCACTATAGGATGAACATGTTTCAAAATTAGATATTAGGCCAATTATGATAGTTTAAGAGACCGTGCTATAACCACGGGATCCGGGGGTGCCTAACACCTTCCCCCGGGTCAACAGAATTCCATAGTCAGAATTTCTGGTTCGCAGACTTCACTTGGAAAGTCAAAAATTTCCTTGATTTGGGATTCAAGATAAACCAGTGACTTGGGACACCAAAAGCCAAACCTATCCCAAGTGGTGACTCTGATAAAAAATAATCCCATTTCGAATAATGTCGCTTAAGGTGGAAAAACTCTCTTATACACTATCCTTCGGGGTAGGTGTAGCAAAAAGGAGGTGTGACACTATGCATTACTCAATTTTTTTATAGAGACAAAAGCTTCTCTAACTAATTGAAAAATCAAGCAAGAAAATTTCACAACCCAAGCTCTCCCTCCGTAAGCTGTCGTGACGCCACCTGGTCTCTACGACTAGGTAAGCCAAAAAAATTGCGGAAAAAAGGAAATGAAAACAAAATTAGCAAGAAGTGAGTAAAAGAATAATAAAAGAGTTTTAAAATATCGCTCAGCATATACAATAGCACTCTCTCAAACTGGCCAAACATTCCCAAGACCCGGAAGCTCATGAATCACAAACTAAAGGTATTACCAGTGTTCTAACTCCAGAAGTCTAAACAAGTAACTAATGAAGGTCTATAGCTAAAGGGAGAATAGAGAGGGAATCCTCGGTCTGCAGACACAGCAAATATAACAAGAAGTCTCTGAAGATCTCCTCGCCTCACTAATAGTATGGGTGAGCCGAAGAACTTGGATCTGCACACGAAAAATATGTGCAGGAAAGGGTATGAGTACACCACAACCGTACCCAGTAAGTGCCAAGCCTAACCTCGGTCAAGTAGTGATGGGGAAGGTCAGGGCCTCACTGATTATATATATATATATATTAAGAAGTATGAAATGAAGCAGTATGATTAAAGTACTAACAGTCGACAAAGAATAAAAACACAGAGAGAATATAACTCAGTACACAAAGATAACAACAGGGAATCTACCGGAATAACATCCCGTAGTCCCAAACATAAATGTGTAGGGGGATTTATCAAAATACCGATCCGTAGTCCCAAAGTAAATATCCAGTATAGGGAAATCTACCGGGTGTCGTCCTGCAGTTCCAAATATGTGTGTAGGGGGATCTACCAGAATACCGATCCGTAGTCCCAAAGTAAATATCCTGTAAGGCCCCGTGAAATCCCAACTCAAAAATCCGAATCCCGTGGTGCCAAGTTAGGATCATGTGTTACAAATTTCAAGAAAGTCAAGAATAAGTTTCCAGAAAAATGCAAGAAATTCGGTCAAGAATGCGGTCGCATAATCGAAATGAGGACCGCATAGTCGTCGCATATTTTCCTTTGACTTTTGCGAGGGTCAGTTCTGCGGTGCACTTTGCGACCGCAGAACATGAATGCAGACCGCATTCTTACCGCAAACTGAGTCAGAATGTTTAGTTTTTGGGGAGCATTTTGCGGTCCGTTATGCGGACCGCATGTTAATTCTGCGATCGCAAATGCGACCGCATATTTGACTCGGGGCTCCAATTTTCTAATTTTTAACCCGACTTCCATATCGATATATCCGGTGTTATAGCTCATTTTGAGCATTCTTCTGATCATTTCTAGAGAGAGGAAGAGGGTTCTTAGAGAGGGAAAATCTCCCATCAAATTACTTCATAAGATTGGGCTAAATCATTGAAGAAAATCAAGTAAAGACACCTAAATTTTCATTCCCAAGAGGTAAGATTTATAATCTCAGCTCTTATTTCTACACTTAGATACATGGGGCCAGTAGAGAAGTAATTCAAGAATATAAGGATGATATTCTCTACATGCATGTCAAACCATAGGATATTGGAAGGTATAAAACTAACAAGAAGGCAATTGGCAGTATAAAACGATAGAAATTCCTCACAAAAAGGGGCTAAGATCACAATGCACCTTTAGTGTTTGATGATATGCTCGAACCAAGCTAGAACTTCAGTTTCATCTCTAATTCTCGGTTCAATTTGTAATTCTTACAAAATAGATCGAAGTGCTAA
>MU715181.1:212092-233660 GCA_026770625.1 Nicotiana glauca
TAATGAAACTGAAATGGAAATCATTAATTATATGTTGATAGAATTTGATTAACGAAGTCCATCCCTTATTTAATTATCAGTTGGGTTGGGTAGTATGCATGAAACCTGCCAGGCTTGCTCAGTCGGGTTAACTCAGTTGAGCGTCGGTCGCGCTCCTCGGATTTTGGGGCGTGACATATCCAGTATAGGGGAATCTATCATATGTCATCCTGTAGTTCCAAATATAAATGTGCAGGGGGGATCTACCGAAATATCGATCCGTAGTCCCAAAGTAAAAACACAACAGTCTCAAGAAATAATCTAAATTTCTATTCAAGTTCATACCAAGAAAAGCCGAGATTTCTATTCTAAACATGTTGCACCGAATTCAAGTAAACAGTTTAAGCAGATAGTACAGTTAAGTCACTTAAGCATACTTTCCAAAGCTACATAATAGGCTTTATATACATGTAGTGTTTAGCAAAAAGGAAACAGAAATATTGAATTAATGAAAACGGGGTTTTTCTAATAATTAGCACGTGTACGCACTCATCATCTCACGTAGACGGCATTCATACAACAATAATATCAAATTCTAAGGGGAGTTCCCTTACACAATATTAAGCAAGTCACTTACCTCGGACCAGTTCAAAATCAACCCGAAACCACACTCTACTCACGAGTATCCAATTACGAAGTGGCCCAAATCTAATCAAATAAATTTCATAATTTAAATATAACTACAAAAAATGAATTTAGCTAAAGAAATTGAAGCTAAGATAAGAAAATAGTAAAACACCCAAAAATCCTCCCCGAGCCCACGTCTCAGAATCAGGTAAAATTACGGATTATGAACACCCATTCATTCACGAGTCTAACTATACCAAAATTATTCCAATCTAATGCCAACAATATGATCAAAACCCCAAAATTAGGACTAAGAACTTTTCTCAAATTTTCCCCAATTTCTCACTCCAAATCCAAAATTAGATGATGAATTCATATCTAGATTAATGAGTTATAAGCAAAAAGGAGTTAGGAATCATTACCTACAAACTTCCTTTGAAAATCTCCCCAAATTTAGCCTCCTACTGAGCTCCCAATTCAATATTCTGATATGAACTCAAAACCCCTGATTTTGAAATTTAAGTTCTGCCCAGACACGACCGTAATTGCGATCGCGGAAACTCCCACGCGATCGCGAAGAACAACTTCGCTGGCTCCTAGGTTTACCTTACGCGAACGCATAACTCCTCAAGTGAACGCGATGCTTACACTGCTCAGACCTACGTGATCGTGAAGAGAAACTCTCTCCACTCCGCATCATCCTCACTTCTTCTCAGCGAATGCGGCATAGCCCACGCATTCGCAATTCAACCTTCCACCAATACTACGCATTTGTGTACCACCTCCTTCGAATGCGATGAACAAAACTCCGTCTGCCTCAAATAAACCTACACGATCACGAGCCAACTTACACGATCGCGATGAAGGATTATCTGCAATAGAAATACCAGCAAATCTGCCAACTCTTTTAGTCCAAAATGATCCGTTTAGCATTCGAAACATACCTGAGGCCCCCGGGACCTCAACCAAACATACCAACAATTTCTAAAAGATCATACGAACTCAGTTGAACCCTTAAATCAAATCAAACAACACTAAAACCATGAATCACCCTCCAATCTAAGCCTAATGAACTAGAATTCTCAAGAATTCTACAATCGATGCCGAAACCTACCAAACCATGTCCGATTGACCCCAAATTTTGCACACAAGTCACATTCAAAACTACGGAGCTATTCCAACTCTCGTAATCGTATTCTGACCCCGATATCAAAATTTTACTATCGATTCAAAAACTTTAAAAACTCAACTTTCGGCATTTCAAGCCTAAATAAGCTACGGACCTATAAAACACAATCTAAACACACCCCGGAGCATGAAATCACCCGACAAGACTAACGGAATCGACAGAGTTCCATTCCAAGGTCGTCTTCACACAACTCCAATTACGGTCCAAATTCTAAAGCTTAAGCTCTCATTTAGGGACTAAGTATCCCAAAACACTCCAAAACTTGGAACGAATCTTCCCCGTAACTCACAATAGCAGAAACAAACACAGAGACAATAGTTAATAGGGGATCGAGGCGTAAATTCTTAAAATGACTAGCCGGGTCGATACATCCTCCCCCTCTTAAAACATTCGTTCGTCCTCTAACGAGTATATAAACACATACCTGAATTGGTGATAAGATGCGGTTAACGGCTGCGCATATCATGCTCGGTCTATTAGGTCGCCTCTTCGACCGGCTGACCCCACCACTGAACCTTCACTGATTCAATGTCCTTTGACCTCAGCTAATATCTCCACTAGATCCTCAACGTAAGATAGATCCTTTTCCAACTGGACTGAACTGAAATCCAACACGTGTGATGGATCATCGTGATATTTCAGAGCATCGAAACATGAAATACCGGATGAATTCCTGCCAAGCTGGGAGGTAAGGAAAGCTCACAAACAAGCTCCCCAACACATCGCAATATCAAAATGATCAATAAAACTCGGACTCAATTTCACTTTCTTCCCAAATCTCATAACACCCTTCATAGGCGAAACCCGAAGCAAGTCCTGCTCTCTAACCATGTAGGAAACATCACAAACCCTCCGATCCGCATAACTCTTCTGTCTGGACTGGGCTGTATAGACTCTATCCTGAATCACCTTAAACTTTTCCAAGGCATCCTGAACCAAGTTTGTGCCCAATAATTTTGCCTCGCTCAACTCGAACCAACCCACCGGGGACCTACACCACCTACTATACAAGGCTTCATATGGTGCCATCTGAATGCTGGACTGGTAACTGTTGTTGTAGAAAAACTCCGCCAGTGGCAAGAACTGATCCCAAAAACCTCCAAACTCTGTGACACACGCACAGAGCATATCCTCAAGAATCTGAATAGTGCGCTCGAACTGTTCGTTCATCTGGGGATGAAATGCTGTGCTCAACTGCACCCGAGTACCCAACTCATGTTGTATGACCTCCAGAAGTGTGATGTGAACTGAGTACCTCTATCTGAAATGATGGAAACTGGGATACCGTGAAGACAAACAATCTCCAGAATATAAATCTCCGCCAACCGCTCCGAAGAATAGGTAGTACACACAAGAATAAAATGCATGGACTTGGTCAGTCGATCCACAATCACCCAAATGGCATCGAACTTCCTTAAAGTCTGTGGGAGTCCAACTAGGAGGTCCATGGTGATACGCTCCCACTTCCACTCCGGAATCTCTATCTGCTGAAGCAAACCACCCGGTCTCTGGTGCTCATACTTTACCTGCTAACAGTTAAGGCACCGAGCTATAAACCAAACTATATCTTTCTTCCGCCTCCACCATTAGTGCTATCTTAAATCCTGGTACATCTATGTGGCACCTGGATGGATGGAATATCGCAAACTATGGGCCTCCTCTAGAATCAACGTCACAAAGCCCATCAACATTGGGTACACAAATCTGACCTTGCATCCTTAATACCCTGTCATCACCAATGGTCATATCTCTGGCATCACCAAGAAAAAGCGTGTCCTTGAGGACAAGAAAATGAGGGTCATCAAACTGTCGCTCCTGAATACGATCTAATAGGAAGGCCGAGGAAGCATACAAGAAAGGACCCGACTGGGCTCCGAAAGGTCCAGTCTCACAAACTGGCTGGATAAGGCTTGAACATCCATCGCCATGGGCCTCAGTGCTGCTGGTAGATAAGCCAAACTCCCCAAGCTTTTTGCCTGGCGACACAAGGCATCCGCCACTACATTGGCCTTTCCCCGATGATACAAGATACTGATATCATAGTCCTTTAGTAGCTTTAACAACCTCCTCTATCATAAATTTTGGTCCTTCTGCTTGAACAGATGTTGCAAACTTCGGTGATCAGTATAAATCTCACAAGGCACACTGTACAAATAATGATGCTAGATCTTCAAGGCGTGAACAATAGCATCTAACTCGAGATCATGGACAGGATACTTCTTCTTATGTACCTTCAACTATCTGGATACGCAAGTAATCACCCTACCATCCTGCATCAATACCGCTCCAAGGCCAAACCTCGAGGCATCACAATAGACAGTGTAAGACACTGAATCTGTAGGCAATATCAAAATTGGGGCTGTAGTCAAAGCTGTCTTGAGCCTCTGGAAGCTCTCCTCACGCTCTTCCGTCCACTGGAACGGAGCACCCTTCTGGGTCAACATAGTCATAAGTGCTGCAATAGATGAAAATCCCTCAACAAATCGACGGTAATATCCCGCTAGGCCAAGAAAATTATGGATCTCTGTAGCCAAGGATGGTCTGGGCCAACTCTGCACTACCTCCACTTTCTTCGGATCCACCTTTATCCCCTCACTTGATACCACGTGACCTAAGAGTTCCACAAAATCTAACCAAAACTCATATTTTGAGAACTTTGCATATAACTTCTTTTCTTTCAAAGTCTGAAGTAGTGACCTCAGGTGCTACACATGATCTTCCCAACACCGGGAGTATACTAGAATGTCATCAATAAAGGCAATGACGAATGAGTAAAGATATGGATGGAATACACTGTGCATCCAATGCATAAAGACTGCTGGGGCATTGGTCAGCCCAAATAACATAACAAGGAAGTCGTAATGGCCATACCAAGTCCTCAAAGCAGTCTTCGGGATATCTAGCTCCCGAATCTTCAACTGATGATAACCTGAACGCAAGCCAATCTTAGAAAACACTCGAGCACCCTACAACTGGCCAAACAGACCATCAATACAAGGCAAAGGATACGGGTTCTTCACTGTAACTTTGTTCAACTGGCGATAATCAGTTCATATATGCATAGAACCATCCTTTCTCTTCACAAACACGATAGGAGCATCTCAAGGTAATACACTGGGCCGGATAAAACCCTTATCAAGCAATTCTTGTAGTTGTTCCTTTAACTCTTTCAACTCAGGAGGAGCCATACAGTGCGGAGGAATAGAAATGGGTTGAGCGCCCGGCAACATATCAATGCCAAAATCAATATCTCTGTCGAGTGGCATACTCGAAAGATCAGGTGGAAATGCATCAGGGAAACCCCGTACTACTGGGACTGAATCCACTATAGGGGTATCAATACTGACATCTCTCACATAAGCTAGATGCGTGTCACCCTCGTTCTCAACCATTCACTGAGGCTCAAGGAATGAAATAACTCTACTGGAAGTTTGATCTAAGGTATCCCTCCACTCTATTCATGATATACTTGGCATAGCCAGCGTCACCGTTTTGGAGTGACAAACAGGAATAGCATATAGGGAGACAACCAGTCCATGCCCAAGATAACATCAAAATCTACCA
Source organism: Nicotiana glauca (assembly GCA_026770625.1). Classification (NCBI taxonomy): domain Eukaryota; kingdom Viridiplantae; phylum Streptophyta; class Magnoliopsida; order Solanales; family Solanaceae; genus Nicotiana; species Nicotiana glauca. The sequence goes on from MU715181.1 coordinate 217,452, forward strand.
TGCTGAGCAATAATAAATCAGCTTTGGTCTCAAAACCACTAAGACCAATCAAACATGATCGATAAATACGGTCCACAAAAAGAGAATCTCCCGTAGGAGTAGAAATATAAACAGGAGAACTCAAAGAATCCCGAGATATGCCCAAATGTAGGGCAAAATAAGAGGACACATAAGAATAAATGGAGCCTGGATTGAATAAAATTGATGCATCTCTATGATAAACCAGGACAATACCTATGATGACAGAATCGGAGGAGACAACCTCGGTATGGGCAAGAAGGGCATAGTATCTGGCATGGCCTCCCTCTCTAGGATGACCTCTACCTCTAGCTGGCTGAGCAGGTTGGGTAGCAACTGATGTTGTAATCATAGCCGGAGAACTCTACGGAGCACGTTGTGGCTGAAAAGTTTGTGGAGATGCACCCTTACTAAGTCTGGGGTAATCCCTCACCATATGGAGCGTGTCTCCACACTCAAAACAAGCTCAAGGAGGACGTGGTGGCTGTGACTGGCTTGTGCCAAGTCTAAGTGACTGACCACTGAAAGCACCTTCTGTAGTAGGCGCACTAGATACTGGAGGTACATAATAAGGCTCATGAAGTTTAGGAGGAGCTGGAATACCACTGGCTGCTGGAAGAGCTGAATGAACGGGGTTACTCATATAACCCCTGCCATGATGACCTGCAGCTTGGGCACGGGCACCAGAGAAATGACCTGACTCTCGAGACCTCTTGGCCTCTCTCCTCTCTATTTCGAGCATGCAAGCCCTCTACTCTCCTAGCAATGCTCACCACCTGCTGATAAGAAATATCCATCTCCAACTCTCGGGACATGCTCGACCTGATACTGGGAATAATCCCTTCAATGAACCGGCAAACTCTCTCACCAATAGTAGAAACCAAGGCTGGTGCATGCCCAGCCAAGTCAGTGAAACAGATAGCATACTCTGAGACAATCATAGTACCTTGGCGCAAATTCTCAAACTCTGCGCGCCATACATCCATAAGGCTTTGAGGAACATATCTGAAAACTGAGTCCAAGTCGGGGAAGTTGTCTCAGCTAGACTGTCCAATTCATAAGTATGCTACCACTGATAGGTTGCTCCTTGAAGCTGGAAGGCAGCAAAAGGAACCCCATTCGATCATGATATATCCATGGTACAGAGGATACGGTACCACTCCTCTAGAAATCTTAGAGCATCATATGTTGCTACACCACTAAATGTAGGAGGCTGGTACTTCTTGAACCTCTCAAGCCTCTTCTACTCCTCCTCTGATGCTATTGCCCTCTCCTCGGACTGAACTAGGGCTATAGGTTGTACCGGTATAACCTCTTGGACCTTCTCAACATGCACTCGCTGCCCAAGAGTGCGGGAAACAGGAGTCTGTGCTCCTCCCTCAGCCTGGAATGTGGCTGCAGCAAGGGGAAGAAACCATTTCTAAGCTAGAGTGGTGTACATACTCATGAACTGTGCAAGAGTCTCCGTGAGAGCTAGAGTAGTAGTAGCAGTAGACATATCAGGTGCCTGGGCTCCAAGTGGAACTACTGGTGGCTCCTCCTTAGTAGCTCACGTGGGTGCTCTGGCTGCACCACGTGCGAGTCCCCGGCCTCTACCCCAGCCCCGACCTCTAAAGGCTCTATTAGGGGGTGCAGGTTTCTGGTCACCTCTGGTAGCTCGTGTCCACCATCTGTGAGATAATAGAAGACAGAGGTTTAGAACATTTTTTATATCAAAAATCTCGCACGACAAGGAAATCAAATGAAGTGATTTTTTTCCTAATAGTTACATAGCCTCTCGTAGATAAGTATAGACGTCTCCGTACCGATCTGCGAGCCTCTAATAAACCGGCTTGTGATTCATGACTCCTATAAACCTAGAGCTCTCATACCAACTTGTCACAATCCAAGTTCTCCCTCCTTGAACTGTCGTGACAGCACCTAGTCTCTACGACTAGCTAAGCCTAACAAATTGCAGAAAAAAGGAAATGAAATACAAAAGTAGTAAGAAGTGAGTAAAAGCATAATAAAAGATTTTTAAAATGTTGCTCCGCATATACAATAGTACTCTCTCAAACTGGCCAAACATTCCGAAGATCCGGAATCTCATGAATCACAAACTAAAGGTATTACCCAGTATTCTAACTCCAGAAGTCTAAATAAGTAATTACAAAAGGTATATAGCTAAAAGGGAGAATAGAGAGGGATTCCTCGGTCTGTGGACGCGGAAGATATACTTCGAAGTATCTAAAGAACACCTCGCCTCACTAATAGTATGGCTGAGCCAAAGAACATGGATTTGCACATGAAAACATGTGTAGAAAAGGGCATGAGTACATCACAACTATACCCATTAAGTGTCAAGCATAGCCTCAGTCGAGTAGTGACGAGGAAGGTCAGGGCCCTACTGATTGTTTATATATATATATATATATATATATATATATATATATATATAACAAGGTAAGTAGTATGAAATGAAGTTGTATGATTAAAGTATTAACACTCGATAAAGAATAAAAACACATAGAGAATATAGCTCAGTACACAGAGATAGCAACAGGGAAAATCTACCGGGATATCGTCCCATAGTCCTAAACGTAAATGTGTAGGGGTTTCTACCAGAATACCGATTCGTAGTTCCAAAGTAAATATCCACTACATGGGAATCTACTAGGTGTCATCCCGTAGTTCCAAATATAAATGTGCAGAGGGATCTACCGGAATACCGATCCGTAGTCCCAAAGTAAATATCCAATATAGGGGAATTTACTGGGTGTCATCCCGCAGTGCCAAATATATATATGCAGGGGGGGGTCTACCAGAACACCAATCCGTAGTCCCAAAGTAAAAACACAACAGTCTCAAGAAAGAATCTATAGTTTTATTCAAGTTCATACCAAGAAAAGCTGAGATTTCTATTCTAAACATGTTGTACCGAATTCAAGTAAACAATTTAAGCAGATATTATAGTTAAGTCACTTAAGCATGCTTTCCTAAGCTACACAATAGGCTTTAAATACATGTAGTGTTCAGCAAAAAGGAAACAGAGATATTCAATTAATAAAAATGGGGTTTTCCAACAATTAGCATGTGGACGCACTCGTCATCTCACATACACAACATTCATACAACAACAATACCAAATCCTAAAGGAGTTCCCCCACACAAGGTTAGGAAAACCACTTACCTCGAACCAGCTCAAAATCAACCCGAAACCACGCTCTTGCCACAAGTATCCAACTCCGAGTGGCCCAAATATAATCAAATAAATTTCTTAATGCAAATATAACTACAAACAATGAATTTAGCTAAAGGAATTGAAGCTAAGATAAGAAAATAGAAAAATGCCCAAAAATCATCCTCTAGCCCACGTCTCGGAATCGGGTAAATTACGAGTTATGAACACTCATTCACTCACGAGTCTAACCATACCAAAATTACTCCAATCCGATACCAAAATCTTGATCAAAACCCAAAATTAGGCCTAAGAACTTTTCTCAAATATTCGCCAATATCTCACCCCAAATCCAAAATTAAATGATGAATTCATGTTTAGATTAGTGGGTTATAAGAAAAAATGAGTTAGGAATCATTACCACAAACTTCCTCTGAAAATCTCCCCAAAGTTTTCCTCCTACCGAGCTCCTAATTCAATTTTGTGATATGAACGCAAAACCCTCGATTGTGAAATTTAAGTTCTACCCAGATGAGGCATTAATCGCGATCGCGAAAACTCCCACGCAATCGCGAAGAATAACTTCACTGGATCCCAGGTTTACCTTACGCGAACGCGTAACTCCTCACACGAACGCGATGCTTGCACTGCTCAAACCTACGCAATCGTTGTTGACCTCACTCGAGCGCGAAGAGAAACTCTCTCCACTCCACAGCAGGCTCACTTCTTCTCCACGAACGTGACATAGCCCACACGTCCGCAATTCAACCTTTCACCAATGTTATATGTTCGCATACCACCTCCCACAAATGCAATGAAAAAAAATCTCTCTGCCTCATTTAAACATATGCAATTGCGAGCCTCTTTACGCGATTGCGATGAAGGATTGTCTGCAACAGAAATACCAGCAAATCTGCCAACTCCTTTAGCCCAAAAATGATCCGTTTAGCCCCTGAAACATACCCGAGTACCCCGGGACCCCAACCAAACATACCAACTGATCCTAAAATATCATACAAACTCAGTCAAACCCTTAAATAACATCAAACAACGCTAAAACCACGAATCACACTCCAATCCAAGCCTAATGAACTAGAATTCTCATGAATTGTACAACCGATGCTGAAACCAACCAAACCATGTCCGATTGACCCCAAATTTTGCACACAAGTCACATTCAACACTAAGGAGATATTCTAACTCTCAGAATCAGATTCTGACCCCGATATCAAAATTTCACTATCTATCCGGAAACTTCAAAAATTCAACTTTCGGCATTTCAAGCCTAATTAAGCTACGGACCTCCAAAACACAATCCAAATACGCCCCTAAGCCCGAAATCACCCAATGGAACTAATGGAATCAACAGAATTCCATTCTGAGGTTGTGTTTACACTGCTCTAATTACAATCCAAATTCTAAAACATAAGCTCTCATTTAGGGACTAAGTGTCCAAAACACTTTGAAACTCAAAACAAATCATCCCCGCAACTCACAATAGTAGAAACAAACACGGGGAAAGAAATTAATAGGGGATCAGGTCGTAAATTCTTAAAACGACCGGTCAGGTCGTTATAGGAAATACATGGGAAGGGGAAAGAAAAAGTAGGAAAATAAGCAACTATTTAATATTCCTTTATGTTCTTGTGAAATTAGACTTGTACGTGAAGCCTATTTTTTATTTTCTCTCAAGAAAATTTAGCTCAACCAATACTCCCCTCAGAATGCCAACTTCGTAAAAGCACTAACAATATCTTCCCAAATAAAATAAACAAAATCCAACAAAATTAACCTTAAAGACAACCAAACCTAAAAATACTAAACAGTGAAATTACAATAGATATAACACCGTAGGCTAACATGCTAAGCACAATACATATTTCAGTTTTCCATAAGTCAAGGAGAAAAAGGCTACAAACATAAAGCACAATACTTCCAACTAACATAAATGAGAATATGAAAATGAAAACATAGAAAAAGCTAGAAAAGAAAGGGGAGAAGGCAAAAAGCTGGTGGCAACAATAAAAATATAATCTTTAAGATGCGTCTTCACAGCCTTCGACATCTCCGTTAATGTTTTATTATCGGGAAGTTTCTCCGACACTGACTTTTTCGGGATTTTGCCTACCTTAAGGGATTTGGATTTTATAGAGAGTGTATACAGTGAAATTCAGCTTGCCCTAGAATGTGGTAGGCCAAGGTTCGATCCCGTGTTATATCAGACCGCGCTGTAAAGATAGATTGCTGAGCTCGTGACCCAAAGATCGATCGAGATCAAGGTTGGCCAAGATCGAAACAAGGCAGGATAGAGGTCAAGCAAGATCGAGGGAAGCTTACCGATTCAAATAACGGAAAGGCAAAATATCCGCAATCAAATGAGGATCATGGCAGAAATCTCGGCAAGTATCAAGAAAAGATCGATTAGTTGGCTAATTATGGTATTTCTTACTGTGTATAGAATTGTATCAAGGGTAGGACTCCCCTGTTGTACAAAGGGGAGCTGATCGGTTGTAAAAGACACCTTATTCACACTACAAAAAGCAATATACTATCTTTCTCTTAAGCTCTCAATACTCTATTACTTTGTTCTTATTTTCCAATGGTCATTTGAGGCGACCTAGCTCGAGAGCCAAAGTTATACATTTCCTTCGGTTTGCTTTTATTTCTATTTGCAGTCAATTTCAATATCAATTTATGTATCCTCTTACTTTGTGCCAAGTTATATCATTTTTCCTAAAAATGGCGTATTTACTTAATTGTTATTAAATTTTAGGGTAAATAGTTAGGCGCCTACCGTGGAGCTAAGGATAATAGTGGTTACCAAGTACAAACTTTTGCGACACATACTATTTTACACTTGTTCTTTGAAGTATCTTTGATTGCAGGATAAAAAATGCCCAACTCTCAGTCAACACTTCAACACATTAAAAATGATCTCGGCCACCCCGGCAAAAATGAGAATATTGCACAGGAAACGTTGTACCCCCTGCTAGCCTCATGGAATTTCAACTGTACATCCAATCAACGTCAATTCACATGTAGCCATCAATGGAAATTTAGTTGTCGATCCCAAAAGCAACGTCCGCGGGGATGCCCAATCATCTACTCAAAGCACACATGGTGGTGAAGATGGCGGGAGCAGCCGACGGGTGATCTTCAAAATGTTGCAGGCTCAACATGCAGAAACATCCCAGCTCCAAAGTTAGAACCACACATCGAGCAGGGTAGAACCCGAGCCATCCCAGGAAATCATACATAGGGTCGAATCGACTTCGAAGAGGTTGAACGAGAAGGAATCAGAGATCAACCCTGGTATCATAAAGATGCTCAAAGAATTGAGAAAGCAAATTGAGACAGGGGAAAAGAAGATCGTGGAAAATGACAAGAATGTGGAAACCAATAATTCCAGGGTCGACCAGATCCCGAGGGCACCGCCAATACTGAAAGGACTAGATTCCAAAAGTTTGTACAAAAACCTTTTCCCCGAGTTCAGCTCCAAAGCCAATCCCGAAGAAGTTCTGTATGCCTGAGATCCCTAAATATAATAGGACGACTGATCCAAACGAACATGTCATCTCTTACACGTGTGCTATTAAAGGAAATGACTTGGAAGATGATGAGATCAAATCCGTCTTGCTAAAGAAATTCGGGGAGACTCTATCGAAGGATGCTATGATATGGTATCATAATTTACCGCCTAATTCTATTGTCTCATTTGCTATGCTTACAGATTCTTTCGTAAAGGCACACATTAGGTCCATTAAGGTCTCAACAAGTAAGTCAGACCTTTTCAAGGTAAGGTAGAAGGATGACGAGATTCTCAGAGAATTCATATCTTAATTCCAAATGGAAAGAATGGATTTCCAACGGTCACCGGGGATTGGGCTGTTTAAGCTTTCACTCAAGGTTTCAAAGTTCAAAGTTCCGTGGCTTCACAGCAATTAAAGCAAAATTTGATCGAATAACCAATTGTCGCTTGGGTTGATGTGCACAATCAATACCAGTTGAAGATCAAGGTCGAGGATGATTTATTGGGGGCTCCTTCTGGGGTTGTTTATCCTATTAGGCCCTTAGATAGAATTAAGAGGGATATCAACCGAGAACCAAGGATGAATAAAGATCGATATCAACCATATAATGAAGACCGTAGAGGGAGTGGATCTGGGCAAAATTCTTTGTGGAATGAGAGGATAAATGATCGAGGTCAAAGTTCACGGGGACTTATGAGTAAAAATAGCTTCGATAGATCTATCGTTCCCAAAGAAGCACCTCGATTGTCAGAGTACAACTTTAATGTGGACGCAGCTGCCATCGTATCGGCCATTGGATGCATCAAAGATACCAAGTGGCCTCGACTGTTGCAAACCAATCTAGCACAAAGGGATCCTAACCAAATATTCAGATATCATGGAACACATGCCACATGATGGAGGATTGTCGGCAACTGAGGGAAGAAGTAGCCTATTTGTTCAATGACGATCATCTTCGAGAATTTTTGAGTGACCGAGCTAAGAACTACTTCAGAAATATGGATTCCAACAAATAAAACAAATAAGATGAACCCCAGCATGTCATCCATATGATCATTGGATTCGTCGATATTCCTCAAGGTCCGATGATGAAACTCACTAAGGTGTCAATCACAAGAGAAAAATGAACTCGGGATTACTTACTAGAAGGGACTCTAACTTTCAACGAAGAGGACGCAGAAGGAATCATGCAACCTCATAAGGACGCACTAGTAATCTCTGTACTTATGAATAAAACTAGAGTTAAACATGTGCTAATTAATCTAGGTATCTCGGCCAACATCATATGATCGAGGGTCGTATAACAACTCAGCCTGCAAGACTAGATTGTACCAGCAGCCCGAGTACAGAATGGGTTCAACATGGTTTGTAAAACTACGTTGCCGGTAAACATTACCGGTACCATCCAAGAAACCAAGTTCTATGTAAACAAGGGGGACAAGTGATACAACGCCTTGTTCGGGAGACCATGGATCCATAACATGAGGGATGCACCTTCAACCCTCCACCAGGTATTAAAAGTTTCAACACCAGAGGGGATAAAGACAGTTTATGGGGAACAACCTGCTGCAAAGGCGATGTTTGCAGTCGATGAAGTAATTCCAAAATCAACACTCTCATCGATGAAAGACTCAGGGATTGACGAAGACGTTGACTTTGGGGCCCCCCGATGATTTTGAACCTAGTAAGTCAATAGTCGAAGAACTAGAGCAGGTTGTGCTGATCGAACATCTACCCAATCAGAAGGTGTACCTGGGCATAGGGTTAAATCTCAAGCTTAGGGAAAAACTTATTCAATTTCTTATAGCTAATATGGATTATTTTCCTTGGTCCCATCTCGATATGACACGGATCCCACCAGATATCAATACTCACAAACTAAGCTTGGAGCCAAAGTTCTGCCCGATGAAACAAAAAAGGAGACCCTAGTCCAAGATCAAACATGCCTTCATCAAGGACAAGGTAACTAAAACTTAAAATAGGGTCCATCCAGGAGGTCAAATACACAGAATGGTTAGCAAATGTAGTCGTGGTTCCTAAGAATGGGAACAAACTAAGAATGTGTGTAGATTATAAAGACCTAAATAAAGCATGCCCCAAAGATTCTTTCCCTCTGCCTAACATCGATCGCATGATCGACACCACGACTGGCCACAAGACTCTAAGTTTTCTTGATGCCTATTTTGGGTACAACCAAATATGGATGACCTAGGGCAATCAAGAAAAAACCTCTTTCATCACTAAATATTGCACGTGCTACTATAACATAGTGCCATTTGGATTAACAAAATGCAGGTGCTACTTACCAATGACCAGTAAACCAAATGTTCGAAGAACAAATAGGAAAAATCATGGAAGTTTATGTTGACGATATGCTAGTTAAGTCTCTGCAAGCGGAGGACCATTTAAAGCATTTGCAGGAAACCTTAAGTATATTGAAGAAGTACAACATGAAGGTGAATATAGAAAAGTGTGCATTCAGGGTCGGGTCCAGAAAGTATCTCGAATTTATTGTGTCCAATCGGGGAATCGAGATCAACCCCGACAAGATCAAAGCTATCTAGGGTATCACGGTAGTGGATAGTGTGAAGGTTGTACAGAGGCTAACCAATAGTATTGTAGCCTTAGGTCGATTCATCTCGAGGTCGTTCGATAGAAGTCATCAATTCTTCTCGTTGCTGAAAAAGAAGAACAACTTCACATGGACCCTAGAATGTTAACGAGCTTTAGGGGAACTTAAGTGATACTTGTCGAGCCCAACTTTGCTTCATACACCGAGGGTGAAGGAACGACTGTATTTCTACCTAGCAATATCAGAAGTAGAGGTAAGTGGAGTCCTAGTCTGAGAAAAGCAAGGTACTCAATTTTCTATTTATTATATATCAGGACCTGAGGAGAGGCAGAAACTAGATACCCCGACCTAGAAAAACTGGCACTCGCCTGGCTAAGTGCCTCTAGGAAACTGAAACTATATTTTCAATGCCATCCTTTATTTATTGTGACAACCTACCCTTTATAAAATATAACGCATAAACTCGAAATCTCGAAACGATTGGCCAAATGGGCTGTCGAATCAGCGGGTACGACATCAAATATCAACCCCGAACGGCCATTAAATCCCAAATTTTGACAGACTTCATAGCCGACTTTACACTGGCCCTGATACCCGAAGTCGAGAAGGAGTTGTTGGTAAACTCGGGAATATCTTTCGAAAACTGGACCCTCTTTATGGATGGTGCCTCGAATGTAAAAGGGTCTGGACTTGGCATTGTACTAAAACCTCCCACAAGCAATGTAGTTAGACAATCTATTAGAACTATAATATTGACTAACAACTGCCAATTATGAGGCCACGATTGCAAGTCTAGAACTAGCCAAACGCTTGGGATTGGAGGTGATCGAGTCTAAATTTGACTCCCTCCTAGTGGTAAACAATGTAAATAGTACATTCGAGGTCAGGGATGAATGGATGTAAAGGTACTTGGACAAGCTACAAGTAACGTTGCATCGTTTCCAAGAATGGACTTTGCAACACGTGCGTCGAGATCATAACAGCAAAGCCGATTCCCTCGCAAACTTAGGGTCGTCGGTCGAAGACAATGAGCACAACTCGGGGGCGGTCATACAAATATGAGGTCGGTAGTAGAAGGTCATGACAAAATAAACTCTACAAGCTTGACTTGGATTGGAGAAATAAATACATAGAATATTTGAAGACCAGAAAATTTCCCTCAGATCCAAAGGAATAGAGGGGCATGTGCACAAAGGCGGCCCGATTTAGCTTGTTCGAAGATGGAACCTTACTCGGGAGAATGTTCGATAGACCACTAGCAATATGTCTAGGATCGGGAGATATTGAGTATGCTTTGACGAAAGTCCACGAAGGCACATGTGGGAACCACTCAGGTGCCGAATCATTGGTTCAAAAGGTAATCAGAGCCGGCTATTACTAGGTTGATATGGAAAAAGATGCGAAGGAGTTTGTGCATAAATATGATAAATGTCAAAGACATGCTCTGATGATTCATCAACCCGGTGAGTTGTTACATTCGGTTTTATCATCATGGGCGTTCACGAAGTGGAGGGTGGACATCGTCAGCCCTCTTCTATCGACACCAGGTAAGGCTCAATTTGTTTTATTTATGACTGACTATTTCTCTATGTAGAAGCACATGCCTACTAGAAGATCAGGGAGAAGGAAGTCATCGACTTCATTTGGGACGACATCTATGTCGATTCAGAATACCATCCGAAATTACATGTGACAGCAGAAAATAGTTTATTGGCAACAAGGTGACCAAATTTCTTGAAGACCATAAGATCAAAAGGATCTTATCAACACATTATCACCCTAGTGGGAATGGGCAAGCCGAATCGACCAACAAAACCATAATCTAAAACCTCAAGAAAAGGTTGACCGATGCCAAGGGAAAATGGATAGAGATCTTACTCGAAGTCCTTTGATCGTATTGCACAACTTCAAAGTCCAATACTGGGGCCACCCCGTTCTCTTTGGTTTATGGCAACGATGATTTGATAGCAGTCAAAGTCGGGGAGACGAGCACCAGATTCCAATATATGATGAAGGAATCAAATGACAAAGCCATGAATACAAGCTTGGAGCTATTAGATGAACAACGTGAAGCTGCCTTTGTTCGAATGGCTTCCCAAGAGCAACAGATCGAAAGGTATTACAACCGAAGGGCCAACCTCCGATATTTTAACGTGAGGGACTTAGTACTGAGGAAGGTTACGTTTAGTACCCTAAATCCAATTAAAGGGAAATTGGGTCCGAACTGCGAAGGGTCGTACTAGATTCTTAAATTCACAGGGAAAGGATCCTATAAGCTCGGAACGATGGACGGAGAACAACTACCCAATAATTGGAACGTAGCTCATCTTAAACGATATTACTGTTGAGGTACGACCCTATTTCAATTCTTTCTGTTTCTTAACTAACAATTACAGGTTATCAAAAATGAACAGCACGAAGCCTTTAGGTCTGAAAGCACGCGTTGTACTCTTTTTCCCTTGAACCATTTCTGTCATAATTGGGTTTTTTGGGAAGGTTTTTAACAAGCCAATAATGGATCGTGCTAACTTAGAATCAAAGGCCGATCACGAATCGGCATCAAAGACTGTGTTTACAGTATCCGAGATTTCTCTACAATCAACCTCGAATACTGGGGGGATTATCCTCGGATATCGAATTATTCTAGCAAGGAAATTATTTCAAAATAGAAGGGTTTCAATAGGTTGGATTTATTGTAAAGGCGAAAACGGTCAAAATGAATAGTGCCTACATAGATTGCTCGAGCCCTGACATAAAACATGTATTCATGGATGACTATTTTTGACAAGAATAAAAAGAAGTACTTTCCTTGCAACTATCTTATGTCTTAGAAAATTTTCTACTATACAATCCCATACTTTTTATCTCTTAAGAAAACGGGCTCAAGGGTGGTTTATAATCAAAGTTCGGATGGTCACTCCTGTGAGCACGTGATTTTTGCTCTAATCAAATAATTCCCAAAAATTCAAACAAAATAATTTCTTTACTATTTTACGATTTCTTGTGAATTTTGTGGCATTTTATGTTAACTGTTGCATTTTATCTGTGCATCTTAATTCATATGAAAAATACAAAAAATAAGCATTTGCATCTAGGATCTAATTTCATATTTTAGGATTAATTAAGAGTTAATTTGTCATGGAACAAAATAGGAGGAAAATAACAAAAATGATACTTTTTGCATTTTAGTTTAAATTTGTATTAGTTTGCATTTTAGTTAGGAATTAATTAGGAAATCTAATTTTAGTGCAATTTGATTGTGATTGTTATTTTAGCATTTTTTGTAAAATCAGAAAAAATAAATAAATATAAAAATACAAAATGAAAACAAAAATAAACAAGAGAAATAAAAAGGAGAAAACCCAAAAGAAAGGAAGCAATTAAGAGAATTGAGCCATTCCAATTATAAATTCGACCAGCCCAAAAAAAAATACCCAAATCAGCCCAACCCATTTCCCCGACCCAGTCTGGCTCAACGACTCCCCCAAACGACGTCGTTTTTTGCGTCAATCAATCTTGTCCCTTCATCCTTTCTTATCCAACGGCTCACGTTCTTTCTTGATCAAATAATAAAAATGTCCGAATTTTTCATTTAACCCTAGAGACATCTGTTATCTTCCTCGTACCAAACTCACCCCCACCGTCTCCCACCGCCTTCCATCGTCTGCCGCCAGCCGTAAATCACCTTCGCTGGCGGCGATGATCCAAATTACCCCAAAAATACACCCCAGGCTCTTTTCTTCCTCCTCTTCTCATATCTACCATTGGTTTCACTCAAATCCTAACCAAAACTCTCGAATCTTAATTTGAAAAATCCAGTCAAAACCCTATTTTTTCCAAATGGCCCCAAGTTCATACCATACACTCCCTTGACCATCCTCAGCCTTAATCCTTGACCAAAATCCCTCGAATCTGATTAGGGATGGTCAAATTCCGGGTCTAGGGTTCATACTGTTCTAGGCCGTTGTGAGAATTTTTTAAGTCAATTGAATTCTAGTTAATATTATAGGTCTATTTCTGACGAAATAGATGTATAATATTAACCGCAAGTCAATTTTGGATGATTTTTTTATGGAGTTCAATTTCAGTAAGGCTTCTTCTAATTTTTTTTTAGTTTCATTTTAGTTTGATTCATGCTTTAACTGTCTAATTAAGTGTAGTTTTAGTTTCCTAATCATTTTAATTGGTAGCTTAATTTCAATAGAATTCTGCCTTTATTGATTAGCTAATTCGGAGTTAAAATCTGTCTTTCTTAGTATAAATGTTCATTTGTTAGTTAATTGTTAAGTATTAGATTAGTTTTGATTAGTTCAACTTGATTATTTTGGTCGAATGCCCTTCTTGAATCTGATTCTTCTTAGATTTGTTTTTTGTTTGTTTAATCCTGTTTCCAGCTTGCTTTGAAACTGTTTGAGTCTCCTTTAAATTGGATTATTATTTTGTTAGATTAAGTTTAGTTTAATGGTTCTTTAGTATTCATCGACTGTGTAATTAGACTTAAGGTTTGGATATAGCTGAGTAGTGTAGTTGTATTAACTTCAGTTAGATTTTAACCAAGGTAAAAGGGGTTTGATTGGTCAGTAATTTTAGGGGGTTTTCACGGGTAGTTTAGGCATGCAAAAAGTGTAGTTTTGTTAAGAATAGTAATTTCAAAATGAAAGGAAGGGTAGCATAGGTATTATATGGTTAGAAGAACACCCTAGGGCCTTCTAGAATAGGACTTTAGTGTAGATTTTAACAAACTTAGGGTAGTAACTTGAGAAACAAGCCAGAAATTGAAGGTTTAATAAGTGAAATCTAATATTAAAAGAGAGGGAAAAAGGTGAGGGCCTTCTAGAACATTCTACCCCATTGGTTGCCTTTAAAAGGAAACCCTAATGCCTTCACTAACAAGGGAGACCCCTAAAAATTCGCAGGTTAGAAACCCTCTGAAAAATTCCAAAGTTTGGAACCTCCCAAAATTCCCTCCCATTCTCCACAAGTTTCAGATCTGTAATTTGAAATCCAAACTTCAAATCTTCAAAAAAAAATTTAAAAAAAAAAAAAAAAAGAAAAACAATACTACAAACCAAAAATAGCATTGTTACATTAATTTTTTGTCGATTTTGATCAATTATTTCTCTTCTGATTACTGAGGTTCTTCTGGTGTTTACTGTGTGATTTGTCAAGTCGCTTTATGTTTATTTGAATAGTTTTGAGTTAATCTAGTAGATCTATTTGATTCTAAACATTTTTGGATCATCTGATGTTAATTTGGAGTTCATTTGGCTGTGTTCAAGTGGTTTACTATCAAATACGTGTTGCTGAACAGAAAACTTGGTGTGATTTGTATTGTTTGAACTCCAATCATTTCTGGTTGTGATACTGCTGAACTCCTGCTGTTGTTGAAAGTTATTATCCTTGCTGATCCCCTCTTCTTACTGTTATATTCTAATTACCAAGTATACTCCTGAATCTGCACTGATGATGTAACCTTGAATTGAAGCTGAAAACTAAAAGAATGTTTCTAGATCCAAGCTCGTGTGATTTCCTCTCTATCTGTAGTTAAAAATAGATGTCAATTGATATATGTGTTGTTTAGTATAGTTTGTTCATATAATTCTGTTTTTCTTATGATGTATTAGCCCTCATGTTAGGTCATGTAGTAGCAATAGTTAGAACTTGATAAATTGGGGACTCTTCATGTTTGTACAACTGGATTATAATTGGACTATGCTGGACTATGTAGGCTATTAGGTTTGTTACCATTCTTCCAAATATATTAGCTTAGCATAGTTTAAATTCCAGACATTGTTTAACTGTAAAAGTTTGACAAATCATTGTGAAATTTGAAACTGATTCAAAGGTAGCATGTGTACTCGCATTCGTCAATTTCACATCCAAGGAGTGTTTGGAAATAATGTCGTACATCATGAATTCGAGGTTAAGTGGTATGACTATTAAAATCACAAACGTGACTATTAAAATCATAAGTGTTAAATCCGTTTCAATTTCTGATTCCATCTATTGATAATCACTCTGATTTAATTATCATTTCCTATAGTTGATACATGGATCTGAAACCTGATATTTGATACCATGTCTGTGTACAATAAAATTAAAATTCTGACTTTGGTTGACGTCCTCAAGGCCTGGACAGCCTCACGCCTCAGCTTGGGCCAAAGGTTCAAGGCCCAAGACTGCCATAAATCAAAACGCTCTAAAAAATTTAGTAGGAATATGGGGGATTAATTCGCAAATGTAAATTTGGGTTTCAAATTAGGTGGCGGGTTCAAATTAAAAGGGTCCTCTCTTTTGTTTGAGTTCGGACTTGAATTTGAGGCTTGAATTTATACATGCCAATTAATTAGCCCGTTTTAAGACAAATAATGAATAGAAAAATCATAGTCACTTTAGGTCGGCCTTTAAATAAAAATGAGATGAGCCTCGCTAAACAAAACCCATAAATTGCAGGGCCCTCATTAATTACTTAATTAAAAATACTTAGAATTTGGGGCGTGCCGTTTAGCGAATTTCACGGCCCTCCCCAAATAATAACACATTAGTCACTTTAAGCGCATTTTTATAAGCTTACTTTCTTAAATATGGGTGCACATTGATGTGACCCAAATCCAAATCTCAATGGAGTCGAAATGTGTTGACAATCACGGGTGCACTGGTGTGACATGGTTCGAGACGCATTTTCACGACGTTGCAATTCTTATTAAAACGAAAATAAAAGTGGATTACTAATAAAAGGCACATAAGTTAGAACATGTTTTGAAATCAGATAAAAGCAAATACAACAGTTGAGCGACCGTGCTAGAACCACGGAATCCGGGAATGCCTAACACCTTCTCCCGGGTTAACAAAATTCCTTACTCGGAGTTCTGATTCGCAGACTGTTAATAGAGTCATATTTTCCTCGGTTCGGGATTCAACCGGTGACTTGG
>MU715181.1:234861-245271 GCA_026770625.1 Nicotiana glauca
CAAAAAAAAAAAGAAAAGGAAAAGGAAAAATTGTTCTTAAAAATTGGTTTGTTTTTGCCAATAAAAAGAAAAAGAAAAAAAAGAGTTTTATTTTTCAAATAGTTTTTTTTAAAAAAAACATCAAAAGAGTCCTTTTTTTTTTAAATAATGTATTTGTTGAAAAGAGTCTTGTTGTCGAAAAAAGTCAGTTTATCTGCCCGAACTACGCAGGTTTGATTCTCATCGGGTGTGAGATACGTAGGCAACTCTCGACGGGTCCAACCATCCCTTTTCAAAAAATATAGCCAAAAATGTTAAAATTTTCATTTTTTTCGTAAATAAATCGGGCGATGCCGTTTTTGTCAAAAATGGTCGAATGCTCCTGAAGGGACGACGGAAGGCTGCTTTTGTGAGAACAGCCACATTTGGTCATTTGTTAAAGATTTTGACCGATTAGCCAATGCAGCCTTAAAATCTTCACCCGAAGTGCTGAAAGGCTTGTATTTGCAAAATCGGGTTTATTTTTGAAAATTAGGAATTTGAATGATAAAAATAGTGTCATTTTTGCTTTTAGGTCAAACAAGTGATTAAATAGCCTTAATAAATGTGCAGGATGAGCACGACTCAAAATGAACCTTTCTCAATCATTCATAAAATCTCTTTGGAGTTACGTCTGTGGTGGAACAATTTAGGAGACGAAGGGCAAGATGAAGTCAAGAAATATTTGAAA
Source organism: Nicotiana glauca (assembly GCA_026770625.1). Classification (NCBI taxonomy): domain Eukaryota; kingdom Viridiplantae; phylum Streptophyta; class Magnoliopsida; order Solanales; family Solanaceae; genus Nicotiana; species Nicotiana glauca. The sequence goes on from MU715181.1 coordinate 235,571, forward strand.
GGGCTTACCGGTCTGCTAGAGATTGTACCTCGGGGAGATATTATAAGAGCACTAGTGACGTGTTGGGACCCGACACATAACGTGTTCCATTTTTCAGACTTTGAGCTTACCCCAACATTAGAGGAAATAGCTAGCTACATCGGAAAAGATGGGGTTCCCTTAAGCACAAATACTTGGTTGCCCCGAGAACTGTAGTCGTGCACAGATTTTTAGACTCTCTGAAGATACGTAGGACGATTCACAACACAAACTTGGCAAATGGCTTTTGGACCCCACACTTCATATACCATAGATATGGCCACACCGGGGGGTTCAATAACCCGGAAAGCAATATATGTAGTAATGGTAACCGCCAAAAATGGGAGGAGCATAGGCGTGTCGCTTTGATGGTAGTTTTTCTGGGGCTTGTGGTATTTCTAAGGAAAGACGGAAACATTGACATAAAAATAGCCGAGGTCGTCAGTACTCTAATGACTCAAGACAAAAGCACTCTCGCACCTTTGATATTAGCCGATATCTTCCGTGGTCTTACAGCCTGCAAGGCCGGGGAAGACTTCTTTGAGGGATGCAGTCTGCTGTTACAAATGTGGATGACCGAGCATCTGTGCTATCGTCCTCAGTTTTTGAGTTGCGGATCTCCAGAGAAAACCTGCATAGAAGAGTTTTACACGAGGACTAAAGGGGTCAAGCTGCCGGAAGGATTCACAGGTTGGACAGCATACTTTCGGTCCCTCACTGCTAGTCAAATAGAATGGACATTTGGATGGTTGCCCGTTGATGAAATCATATATATGCTAGCGGCAAGGCCGCATTTCCTCTTAATGGGTCTTAGAAGTATTCAGCCTTACGCCCCGTACTGGGTGCTGAGACAACTCGGGAAATGCTAGATAGTGCCCAAAGACGATGATCTTAGTTTGCAAGTGGTTGAGCTTGGCCCCGACGGCCAGTTTCCTGAAGCAAAGGTTCGCCAGGTCTGGAGCAAATGTCAATATTTGGCGGCAAATACTTGTGTCCGAGATCGAGCCAAAAGAGAAGTGTCAACTGATTATCAGGCTTGGTATAGAAAGGACGTTGCATTCGGGAGGCCAGCCAAAAGGCCTCACCTCCAGGAGTTTGCTGAATCGTCGCAAGAGCAGTGGGCCTGGTTAGCCAAAGAAAATGCGTACAGGGCAAAAATAGGAGAGTTAGAAAGGCAGGTCCAAGACCTTAGGTTTGAAAACAGCGTGCAAGCCGCGGCTGACGAAAGTGAGAAAAGGAAATTGGATAAGGAGAATGAGGCCTTACGAGCCCAAATCCAAAAAATGAAAATGGCCGCCGAAAATCCCGTCAGGAGCGCCAAGGACACAAAACTTATACAAAGCATGTGGCAAAGAGTGGATGACTACAGTTTTGACCTCAACAAAGCGGAAAAAGAATTAGCCGGGGTTTGAAAGCAGTTGGCTAAAAATGCAGAGGAACGAATCCGCAGGGTCAAGCAATTAAGGGAAGAATATGATAATGAGGTGGCAGGATTAAAGAAAAGGGTCATCACCGCAGAAAACAAAATGATCAAACAGGCAAAAGAGTTCAAGGTTGAGAGGGAGCACTGTTATACATCAATAGCACAATTAGAAATGGACTTGCAACAACTCCAGGAGCGAAATCAGCAGACTTTGGAAGCCAGGGCCGAACAAATAGGGCGGCTGCTTCAGGAAAAAGGCATAATCAGAGAAAGAATCCTAGCTATTGCTCACTACATCACCATAAAATGTCAAATGTGCGAGAATATGACTCAGACTACCTTCTTTGCCTCAGTGATGATATTTGTGAAACAGATAATGGGTGACCTGGACAGACTCCAAGGGGAACTTGCACATAGGCCCGCAGCGAGACCGAACGATGTCCCGCAGGCACAAGGAGATTTAATGTATGCATGACCGTCATTAGAGTCTGTATTTTCTTTCACTAGAGTCTGTCAGTTATCTAAGTCTGTACTTCCTTTTCAAGTTAGTCTGCACTTTCATTTTAAAATAGAATAATTGTTGATGGAGTTTGTAGCCCGTCTTGTTGGTTAAAGTCTGTTAGTTGTCTTCATGCGTCAGTCTCGAGTCCTTGTAATTGAAGTGTTTGCTATTATCAAAATTGAAAATTCCAAAAGCATATGGTCCATATTTTACATTTATTGCATTTGATCTGATTCGGGCATAGGCATGATGCGTAGGCAATCCCTATAGGAACCAACCATAGACATATGAAAAAAGAAAATACAGTAAGAATAAAAAGCCAAAAGGAAAAGAAGAGCGGAGTGATAAAACAAAAATGAGAGAGAAAAAAAGAAACAAAAGAGAAAAGAAAATCCGCAACAAAGAAACAATGGCAAAATGAAAAGAAATAAGGCAAGGATAAAAGAAAGACGCCACAGTTGAGAATAAATCAAGCCGGGATGACGCACACGGCCGACCAGATGAAACCATTAACTACCTAGGTGCATTCATGCCCAAATGTGCGATTATCTATTTGATTATGCTCTAACCGCTAACAACGTTTTTGTTGATGATGATTCCAGACAGGTGGTTCAGTTGACTGGCATTCTGGCAACCCACCCATACAACACTCGCTCTAAAGATAAGTCAAAAATGGTCAACCAAGAGTTAGAAGCAAGCATTGTCGACCCATCTAGGGAGGAAGAAGTTGTGGATGTCAATGCCATGAAAGAAAAGATGTATAAACTGAAGCAATAGATGGCCAACATGTACCAGGCTTGGGCAAACGGACACCCACTACGAGCTTATCCTGCTAACCCTTCCTACATCCCACCATTAGCTCAGCCACAAGACCCCCTACAGTGAACTCCTCTCCGGCCTACCCTGCTTACCAGAAATACTACGCAACTACTTCCCAAACACCACCACCTCCACCACCCAAACAAATCCCATGCCCCCCCACCTCCGACCACTCCCGTGTTTGTGGCTCCTCCACCTGCCACATTACAGAGATCTTCTAGTGAACCCCTGTTTCAAACCCAGGAAACCCACTATTACCTACCGGAACCCACCTTCAAACCACCTTAACCATATCCTTACACTCCTCGTCTTGATATCTCAGCTGAAGAAGAGAAGCCTCTTAAAAACCCTGAGCAAGAAGAAATGATACAAAAGGTGAAAAGCTTGGAACAATCGTTCAGAAATATGCAAGGTCTAGGAGGACAGGTGAGTGTCGCTTACAAGGACTTGTGCTTGTTTCCTGACGTCCAATTGCCTGCGGGATTCAAGTTACCAAAGTTTGATCTGTATGATGAACATGGTGACCTAGTAGCCCATCTGCGGGTATTTTGCAGCAAGATAAGAGGCGCTGGGGGAAGGGATGAGTTATTAATGGCATACTTTAGTCAAAGTCTCAGTGGTGCTGCTTTGGAATGGTACACACGGCAAGATCATGTTCGATGGTACACCTGGGATGATTTGGCCCAGGCATTTACAGGCCATTTTCAGTACAACTTAGAGATTGTTCCGGACCGGCTGTCATTGACCAAAATTGAGAAGAAGCCAGGGGAAAGCTTTAGGAAGTACGGTTTTCGATGGAAAGAACAGGCCACCAGACTTGATCCTCCAATGAAAGAAGGCGAGATGATCGATTATTTTTTGTAGGCTTTGGAGCCTACTTATTATGGTCATCTGGTGTCAGCAGTTGGGAAAACGTTTAATGAGGTAGTGAAAATGGGAAGTATGGTGGAAGAGGGTCTCAAGACTAACAAAATTATGAGCTATTCGGCGATTAAGGCGACTACCCAGGGCATCCAGAGTGGCACTGGAGGGGCGTTGGGAAAGAAGAAAAAGGAAGATGTTACAGTAGTATAATCAAGAGCTTGGTCCATGGGTCCATCACCATATTACCACCAACCACGCCCCCATCCCCAAACCTACCCACACAACCCATATGGCCCGCCACAACACTACTATCCACCCCCAGTCCCCCACTTCTTCATCCACCATGCCCAAACATACCCCCAACCTCAAATGCCATGGCGCGTACCTATCCCACAAAACACCTACCATACTCAAAACACATATCCACCTCCGAGAGCCTACAAAAACCCCACTGGACCCGATTTTCGACCCAACCTCGCTTCCAAGAATGACAGGTTGCAGAAGAAGAAAACTTTCGCACCATTGGGAGAATCTTACACAAGTTTATACCACAGATTAAGACAATTGGGCATGTTAAGTCCGATTGAACCCAAAATACCAAATCCTCCTCCGAGGAACCTGGACCATTCGGTGAATTGCGAGTATTGCTCGGGTGCCCCAGGGCATGATATAGAGAAGTGCTGGCATTTGAAAATGGCCATCCAGGAGCTCATTGATACCCACTGAATTGAAATGCAGGCTCTAGAGACACCGAACGTCACTCAGAATCCGTTGCCAACCCATCATGAGACTCATATGATTGAGTTAGTGCAAAAGGGGGAATCTAAGAAGCCGTCACAAACCGTGATAATGATCAAAGACAGTGACGCCAGGTCCCATAAGAAACCAACCATTGAGGAATAACTGATCAAGGAAGGAGGGACAGTTAGGAAATCGGTAGGGGTGATAAAGAAGGAGCCATTGAACAGTGATGCAGTAAAACAAAAACCAGTCAAGTGATGGTACCAGGAGCAGTTGCCAAGCGCGTTATAATTGTGAAAGGGGCCCACACGGAGCCAGTTATCATTAAACCAGTGACTCAGTTGCCCATAGTCATATGGAATTACGGCCCAATCGTGAAAGGCCGTCCTATGGAATTACGGCCGAGTGACTGTGACATACAAAGGGAAGGAAGTTAAAGAAGAGGTTTGTGAAACCCATAGGCTGACTCGTTCAGGGACATGCTTTGCCCCTGAAGAGCTGAGGAAGGTTAAAGCAGCCAAAGACAATCTAGCACTAGTAAAAAGGGTTTGTAACTGAAGAAGAGAAGGGCCGAAACTGAAGAAGAGGCTGAAGAATTCTTAAAGAAAATGAAGGCACAAGAGTATTCCATTGTAGAACAGTTGAGGAAAACCTCGGTGCAGATTTCATTTTTGTCTCTATTGATTCATTCGGACGAGCATCGTCGGGCATTGATGAAGATTCTGAATGAAGCTCATGTTTCGGATAAGATCTCTGTGAATCATCTGGAGAAAATAGCGAAGAAGATTTTTGAGGTTAACATGGTTACATTTTCTGATGATGAGTTGCCTTTGGAAGGTACTGAGCATAATAGGGCACTTTACCTCATAGCGAAGTGTGAAGACCCTGTGGTTACTCGAGTTCTGATTGACAACGAGTCTAGTGCAAATATTTGCCCTCTCTCCACCCTGGAAAAGTTAAAAGTGGACAGTGAGAGAATCCAGAAGAATAGCATCTGCGTACGAGGATTTGATTGGGGAGGAAAGGACACGATTGGGGATATCGTGTTAGAACTGACAATAGGACCAGTTGAATTCACAATGGAGTTCCAAGTGCTCGACGTGGTTGTCTCCTATAATCTCTTATTGGGTCAGCCATGGATTCATGCCGCAAAAGTCATGTCGTCTACCTTGCATCAGATGGTCAAATTCGAATGGGACCGGCAGGAAATTGTTGTGCATGGAGAGGATAATTCATGTAATACCATTATGCCTTTCGATGAATCTAAGGACGACAAAGGTCTATGGGTTTACCAAGTCTTGGATACAGTGTCAGTTGCCAAAATTTCGGAAGGCGAATGTATTCCTAGGCCCAAAGTAGCTGTTGCGTCTGTCATGGTGGCTTCAGAAATGATAAAGAATGGATTCTTACCTGGAAAAGGTTGGGTGCCTCGTTACAGGGCATCATATAGCCGGTATCTCTTCCTGGGAACCTGGATACTTTTGGTTTATGCTTTAAGCCCACTACTGCTGATATAAGGCGAGCTAAGCAGATGAAAAAGAGAACATGGACCCTTCCAAAACCCATACCCCGCCTATCCCGTTCCTTTGTCCGTCCTGGTACTAAGAGGCACCCAGCAATGGCAATGCTTAATTCTGTAAGGATGGAACCCGACAAGGAGCTGATGGAAAGGTTTGAAAAGCTGCTTGATGAGGTGAATATGATGGAGGCAGGCGAAGGTCCAAGCAAAGCAGATGTGCAGTTCGTGGGGGCTTGTGCAAAGCATAATAATTGGGAAGCTACTCCTCTTCCTACCCTGAGGGAGTCGTGGTAGTTAGTTTTGATTTTCCTTTTAGTTTAATCTGGATTATTTCGAAGGTTGTAATTCGGATGCTATGTTCCGTCCGTTTGGATGAGTTAAACCTTGTTATCTTACAATTTTAATGAAATGCAATTTCCTTTCTTTTTCATTCCTGATAGCCTTTATTTTGTCTTTCTTTTCTTTCTTGTACAGTCCCTTTTATGCTGGTATCACTGATGTGTCATGCATGCGGAGTCTTCGGCCTAGTCTTGATTACCAATCTAACTCCGAATTAATAATACAATAAATTGAGTGTGACAAAGAGGTAGAATATGATGATGAGGAAGCCTTTGAAGAAATCAGTAAAGAATTAAACCAATTTGAGGAAAAACCCAAACCTAATCTGAACGACACAGAGGCAATCAATTTAGGGGATCAGGAGAATGTACGGGAAACAAAAATAAGTGTCCATTTGGAGCCTCCGCTCAGAGAAGAGATAATCAAAGAACTGCTTGAGTACAAAGATGTTTATGCATGGTCATATGACGATATGCCGGGTTTAAGTACCGATTTGGTGGTCCACAAATTGCCCACAGATCCAGCATGCCCTCCTGTCAAGAAGAAGCTGAGGAAATTTAAAACAGATATCAGTGTGAAAATTAAAGAAGAGGTCACCAAGCAGTTTGGTGCAAAGGTCATTCGGGTCACTCGGTATCCCACTTGGTTAGCTAATGTTGTGCCTGTGCCAAAGAAGAATGGAAAGACCCGAGTGTGCATTGATTACCGTGATCTCAATAAAGTGAGTCCAAAAGACAACTTCCCACTGCCAAACATCCATATATTAATTAACAATTGTGCCAAACATGAGATTGGTTCCTTCGTGGATTGTTATGCGGGCTATCACCAGATTTTAATAGATGAGGAATATGCGGAAAAGACGGCCTTCATCACGCCTTGGGGGACGTATTGCTATAGGGTCATTCCATTCGTGTTGAAGAACGCAGGGGCAACATATATGAGGGCAATGACCACCATGTTCCATGATATGATACATCGGGAAATTGAGGTCTATGTCGATGATGTGATCATAAAGTCAAGGAGGCAATGTGACCGTGTTAAAGACCTGAGGAAATTTTCCAGAGGCTCCGCAGGTATAATCTCAAACTTAATCCAGCGAAGTGTGCATTTAGAGTTCCGTCGGGGAATTTGTTGGGGTTCGTGGTAAGTCGACGCAGTATTGAGTTAGACCCATCCAAAATCAAAGCCATTCAGGAGTTACCATCGCCAAAAAGCAAGAAAGAGGTGATGAGTTTGCTCGGCAGGTTGAATTATATCAGCAGGTTCATTGCCCAGCTCACGACAACTTGCGAGCCTATCTTCAAGCTGCTAAAGAAAGATGTTGCGCTCAGATGGACGAATGAATGTCAGGCAGCATTCGACAGGATTAAGGAGTATTTGGCCAGTCCACCTGTATTGGTTCCCCCAGAGCCGGGAAGACCCTTGATCCTCTATCTGACAGTTTTGGATAATTCTTTTGGTTGTGTACTGGGGCAAAATGACGCCATAGGAAAGAAAGAGCAGGCGATTTACTACCTCAGCATGAAGTTCATATCTTTTGAGGTAAAATACACTCAGCTTGAAAGGACGTGTTGTGCTCTAACCTGGGTAGCGCAGAAATTGAAACATTACTTGTCATCATATACCACCTATCTCATTTCACGGTTAGATCCATTGAAGTACATTTTTTAGAAGCCCATGGCCACGGGGAGGCTCGCGAAGTGGCAAATCTTGCTCACAAAATTTGATATTGTCTACGTGACCCGTACTGCGATGAAAGCACAAGCGGTGGCTGATCACCTAGCCGAGAACCCAGTTGATGATGAATATGAACCTTTGAAGACATACTTCCCTGATGAGGAGACAATGCACGTCGAGGAATTAGAACAAGACGAAAAACCGAGATGGAAGTTGTTCTTTGATGGGGCTGCCAATACCAAAGGCGTCGGGATAGGAGCGGTACTTATTTCTGAGACAGGGCAACACTACCCTGTTACAGCTCAACTTTGCTTCTACTGCACCAATAATATGGCCGAATATGAGGCATGTATCTTGGGTTTGAGATTGGCTATAGACATGGGTGTCCAGGAGATCTTGGTCATGGGCGACTCGAATCTTTTGGTGCACCAGATTCAGGGAGAATGAGAGACGCAAGACTTAAAGCTCATACTGTACTGGCAGTGTTTGCATGAACTTTATCAACGGTTTCAGTCGATAGACTTCAGCCATATCCCAAGGATTCATAATGAAGTTGCTGATGCTTTGGCCACTTTGGCATCAATGTTGCATCATCCAGATAAGGCGTACATGGACCCGTTGTAGATTCAGGTCCAAGATCAGCATGCCTATTATAACATGGTGGAGGAAGAGCATGATGGTGAGCCGTGGTTTCATGATATCAAAGAATACCTCAGGATGGGAGTATATCCGGCACAAGCCACAGGGGATCAAAAGAGATCCATTAGACGCTTAGCGAGCGGATTTTTCTTCAGTGGAGGAGTGTTGTACAAAAGAACTCCAGATCTTGGTTTATTGAGGTGCATGCATGCTAAACAGGCCACAGCTATCATGACCGAGGTACATGCGGGAGTCTGTGGACCTCATATGAGTGGATATGTATTTGCCAAGAAGATTCTTCGAGCAGGATATTATTGGCTCACTACGGAGCGGGATTGTATCAGTTTCGTGCGCAAGTGTCATCAGTGCCAAGTACACGGGGATTTGATTCATTCTCCACCATCTGAATTGCACACAATGTCAGCACCATGGCCCTTCGTTGCTTGGGGAATGGATGTCATTGGGCCAATTGATCCAGCAGCGTCAAATGGGCACAGGTTTATTCTGGTAGCCATTGATTATTTCACTAAGTGGGTTGAGGCGAAAACTTTCAAATCGGTGACCAAGAAGGCAGTGGTTGATTTTGTGCATTCGAATATCATTTGTCGATTCGGAGTCCCGAAGGTAATTATCACAGAAAATGGGGCCAATCTCAATAACTATCTGATGGCAGAGACATGTCAGTAGTTTAAGATCACGCACCGCAATTCCATCCCATATCGTCCTAAGGCTAATGGAGCAGTCTAGGAAGCTAACAAGAACATCAAGAAAATACTTCGGAAAATGGTGGAAGGGTCCAGGCAATGGCATGAGAAGTTACCTTTTGCCCTGTTAGGCTATCGCACTACTGTTCGCACTTCAGTAGGGGCGACTCCTTATTCATTGGTATATGGCACGGACGCAGTAATACCCGCAGAGGTTGAAATACCATCCCTTCGAATTATCACCGAGGCAGAAATTGATGATGCCGGATGGGTCAAGGCCCGATTGGAGCAACTGAGCTTGATTGATGAAAAGATATTGGCAGCAGTATGTCACGGACAATTGTACCAACAGAGAATGGCAAGAGCATATAACAAGAAAGTGCGTCCACGGAAGTTCGAAGTAGGGCAATTGGTGTTGAGGCGTATCTTACCTCATTGGGCCGAAGCAAAAGGAAA
>MU715181.1:266907-277644 GCA_026770625.1 Nicotiana glauca
AACACTGTCTGATGATAACTCCATGGTACCGCAGCAGGGCTCGTCCTGGGCTTCTGTGGTACGCGTCCAGTAACCACTGGCTCACTCAGCCGAGGTGGTTTGACTGTCCTCCGCACCACATAGGCTTGCTTGGTTCCGTAGATTTGTGTTCTTTTTTTCAAATCAGCTTTCTCTTGTGGTTTTGTCTTGGTGATTTCGATCTTCTCTTCCCCTTTCTCTTGCTTTGGGGCCACCTTCGACTTTCTTTCTGCATCAGCGATAGCAATTATAGCTTTTAAGACTGGATCAAACTCCCTATCTTCACAAATCATCCTAATTACTGGCCCGTTGTTGTGAGCGGGCAGCAGATTATTAGTCACATTTGGGACATCCTCATCCTTCAACACAATTTCCCCTTGCTCTATTAAGCTCTCCACTGCTTGTTTCAGAGTCCAACAGTCATTTGTATGATGGCCTTCTGCCCCTGAATGGTATGCACACCTGACACTAGCTCTGTAGGCAGGCGATGCTAGGTTTTGTCTGTTCTGAGGGACCGACTGTAGTAGACCCATTTGGACAAATTTCGTGAATAGACTAGAGTAATATTCACCAATTGGGGTAAAGTTTGGTCTCTTGGGTGGTTCCCGAGGATCGAAATTATTCTGCAGAGGTCGAAGATTATAGTGGTTCTGGTGGGGAGGCTGATTTCTTGGAAATGGAGTTTGGTTTCTATTGGCATGTTGCTGCGGTCGTGCAAAAAGTTGAGCATTCATGACCACATACGGTTGAGGAATATAGGACATTTCTTGATGAGGGTAATAATGTTGGGGAGTTCTTTCTTAAAACATGGGTCTAGGAGCGCGGTGTCTTCTCGCACCTGAAGCTGCCATGGATGTTTCCTCTCTCGTCCTACCCTTTGCCATTCCTTCAGACCCGCCTTGGATGGCTTGGGAGGTTGCTCTAATAGCTGATTGGCTCAAAATTCTGCCTGTTTTCAGTCCATTTTCCACCATTTCACGGATTTTAATTGCCTCTGCAAAAGGCTTGCCCATGGCCGACATCATATTCTGAAAATAGTCTGCTTCCTGGGCCTGAAGAAATACAGTGACCCTTTCCATGTCGTCCATTGGTGGTTTCACCCTCGACGCTTGCTCACGCCACTTAATAGCATATTCCCTGAAACTTTCTGAGGGCTTCTTTTTCAAATTCGCTAAGGAGTTCCTGTCTAGTGCAATGTCTATATTGTACTGAAATTGTTGAACAAAGTCTCGGGCGAGATCATCCCAAATATGCCAACGCGAGACATGCTGATCCATATACCACTCTGAAGCGATACCAATCAAGCTTTCCCCGAAATATGCCATCAACAATTCTTCTTTGCCACCGACCCCCCGCAACTGATTGCAATACTTCTTCAAATGAGCAATGGGGTCACCGTGCTTGTCATACTTTTCAAATTTAGGTGTTTTGAACCCTGATGGCAAATGTACATGCGGGAACATACACAAGTCCGTATAGGAGACGATGTTCTGCCCGCTCAAGCCTTGCATATTTTTCAGACTCTGCTCTAAACTCCTCATCATTTTCGCCATCTCATCTTGCTCTGGAGCTTTGGGGGTTTTGTCCTGCCCCGGTGTAAGCTCGTATGGTGGCTGAGAATAAGTATATTGAGGATAATGAGGAGGGTCAGCCTAAAAGACGGGATTTTGGAACGTGAAGACCGAGGGGTCGAAAGCATGCTTCGGTAAGGATGGTTGTGTGGTTGCGGAGCACAGCGGAGCCGTAAAGATGTTGGGAGCAGGTCCAGACGGGAACACCTGGGGGTGAGCCTCAGAGGATGTTCTGAAGAAATTAGCAGTCATAGTAGGTTGCCCTAGAGGAATATTTGAACGGCTGATTGGGACAGTGGTAACAACTCCAGATCTAGGGAATAACTCCGGGAATCCAAGAATAGTACTTGGGGTTTCCTTCCCGTTATTCCAAGCATCCCACATCTCCATCAATCGCAGGCGCAATATTCGATTTTCTTCAGCTGTATAGGATTCAGAGACCGAGACCCCAGAGATTGGGCTGTCTTCGGGTATGGGGATTGCAGGTAGAGTCATTTCAGATGACATCTCTGTACTTCCTTTTGATCTCGCGAAATATCGATGTGAGGCCAGCTTACCACAAACTAACCACGGTTTCTAAAAACTCAGCAGGGAAAATGACAACAACAACGGTTAATGTGAAACAGATAGGTAACCGCACATTGGAGTGTAATGCACCTATACAGTTAAATGAATATCTACATGTTTGCTTCGGTTGCATGCGTCATCCCGGCTTTTTCTCTTATTCCTTTTATCTTTTCTTTCTATTTTTGTTTTGTTTTCTCTCATTTTCATTTTCTGCTTTTCCTTTTGGCCATGGATTTTTTCTCTCAATGCCCTATTTTCTTCCTTTGCGTTTCTTCTTTCTCTTGTTTTTCCCTTCATTTATTTTCCTCGTATTTCTTTTTTTTTCTTTCTCTTTTTATTAAGATTACGGTCGAATCTTATGTAGATTGCCTACGTATCATGGCCCTGCATGAATCAGACCAAGCGTAGTTCGTACAAAACAAGGTAAATAAGCTAACTCTTTTTTTTTTGACATTTTGAAAAAAAAAATGCTTTAAAAGGAAAAAGGGAAAATTTTTGATTTTTGATTTTTCTTTTTCTTTTTGTTTTTTTTTAAAGAAAGACTTCTAAAAAAAAAATTTCTTTTTATTGGAATTTTGGGAATTTTAGAAGTAGAAAGAAATATTTTTGTTTGAATTTTCATTTATATTTACTTTTTCTAACACGAAAGAAAAATATATTTTTTGGATTTTGAAAGTAGCCTCTTAATGAAAATATTTTGGATTTTTGAGCAAAAATATTTTCGAGCTCAATTTTTCAAAATTTGTATTATTTTTTGGAAGAAAGACATCTAAGGATTATTTTAATGATTTATTTAGACCTGAAAGGAAAAAGTGACTATTTTTCAAATTTTTTATTTAAGCAAACAAATACTCGGTTTTGCAGATACGGCCTTTCAGCACTTCTAGGAGGAAGATATTAAGGCTGCGCCCGCAAATCATTTAAAAATGACTCAGGGTGGCTGTTCTTGCAAAAATAGCCTTCTGGCACCCTTTTGGGGACATTCGACTTATTTTATTAAGAATGACATCAACCGACTTATTTATGACGAAAATTGGAATTTTGACATTTTTTGTCTATTTTTGCAAAAGGGAGGTTGGACCCGGTGAGGGTTGCCTACGTATCTCACATCCGATGAGAATCAAACTAGCGTAGTTCGGCCAGCTTTGCCAAAATCAAAACTATTTTGAACAACAACTGTCTTTCTATCTTTTTTTTTTCAAATATTTTTTTTTCACCCGGCAATATTTCGGTATTTTCGAGACAAATGGTCACCCTCACTTAGTCCTAACACTGCTTATTTTTCTCAATTTTCACTCATTTAGACAAGCCGGTCAACATGCAAAGCCGACCAAATAAATGCGCAAGTAGCACGTAAGATGCATCAGGATGGTCAATTCATTTCAGGTCACCTGTCCTAGACGGACTCAACCCCTATGTTGAGTCCCCTAAGTCAAATGCACATGATGCAAACAAACGTCCTACTAGGGATCCTGCATGAGGTTTTGTTCTTCTAGGTTTAAGCTCTAGGTTTATTGGTCTAGACCTGGCTTACCCGAGCAGACAACTCGAGCCGAGGGGGTGGCAGCGTACCGGGGATACAGAAGCTCCGCCGGCTTAGCAACTTATCCAACCTCGTTCTAACTTGGGAAAGACTCTAAACAGAAGAGAAGCTACACGAAGTGCACCCTTCTCCATGATGTAGAAGACTCAGGGAGAGGAAGGGATTCGTAACAGTTTATATACAATTCAACAAATATTAAAGTGGTAAAATATTTAGCACATATAGCATGGAACATGTAGAAAAATTAGATAAAGCCAAATATAATAATTATACTAAGCTCGAATTCTTGAACCCTGAATCGAAATTCTGGGTTCGTGTCCCCAGCAGAGTCGCCAGAGCTGTCACACCTCCTTTTTTTTACACACCTATCCGAAGGATAATGAGTATAAGGGAGTTTTTCCTCTTTAAGTGACATTATTCGAAATGGGATTATTTATTTATTTATAGAGTCGCCACTTGGAAAAGGATTGGCATTTGGTGTCCCAAGTCACCGGTTTAACTTGAATCCCAAATCGAGGAAAATTTCAACTTCCCAATTGGAGTCTGCGAACTAAAAATTCTGAATAAGGAATTTTGTTGACCCGAGGGAAGGTGTTAGGTACCTTCGGATCCCGTGGTTCTAGCACGGTCGTTTAAATTATTATAAATGGCTAAAAATCTGATTTTTATACATGTTCAAACCTATAGTGCAATTTTATAATTTTTTACCGCTTTTAATTATTTTTTACGAAAGTGAACGTCGTTTAAAAACGTGTTTTCGGATCACGTCACATGAAATGCACCCGGATCCTTGACACATTCTTATTCAACGTTTTGGAATTTGGATTTGGGTTGCATGAAATGCACACCCGTATTTAAGAAGGTAAAATTATTAAAAAAACGCGCCTAAAGCGACTAACAGGTTATTATCTTTGTGGGAAGCCATGAAAATTCGCTAAATGGCATGTCCCGAATTCTAAGTATTTTAAAGAAATAATTAAAGAGGGCCACGCAATTTGTGATATTATTTGGCACGGCGCACCTCGAATTAATTCAAAGGCTTCTGTAAAGTGTTCTGCAAATCGAAGCAGAATGTATTCCCATAGGAATGAGAAGGAGCAAACGTCTTAACAACAGCAGCATTGCAAGCCGTTACAGTTAAAACGTTAAGAAGTGCAAGATCCCACTCCTGTTTAATCCTTTGAACATCTAATAACTTGTTTAAAAAAAATATGAATCCTACTGATAGGTCCAAACTTGCAGGGACCTTGAACTATGTTCACAGCACACCAACGTTTATTAAACTATGCTCAAAACATTCAAAGATTCACAAATTGGTTAAATCATCATTTTTACTAAATGTGTGGACAAACAATCTTGTCCAGATTCTCCTAAAGAAAGCAACAACACCAACATAATTACTTATATAGGCAAGGAGATCAATCTTAATTTGATACGAGCTATCAACCTGATCACTTATACTTTCCAGTTCACAATATTAGATTCACACAAAGTTATAAAGGAAAAGCAAAATATTAGTGAGTTTCTCTTTGTTTCGTAAGTAACATCAACTATCCTATATTTCAAATTCCATGATATTAATCTATCAGGATACAACCTCTTCTTTATGAGATGATGCAATTTTAAAGGGAATGGTATAACTGCTCAAACATAAATCCCTTCACAAGAAAGGGCAAACAGGAGGTTCATGAATCAGAATACCTGTTATGACTTCAAAATCATGACTTAGCATTTTTAGCTCTTAAACACCACAACATAAATTATCAAAAATGTGACAAGTTCAAGTTAAATAACCAAGGTGTCAACGGTTGTCAATACACTACAATGACTTCAAACAGGATACGGGAATTCATTCACTCAACAAATATGACAAAATACAGAAGGGGGTCTCTTGAATTTACCTCTTAAGCAAGCCAAGTAATAAGGAAAAGCCAAATAGAGGCTGAAAAATAGTAGCAATGGAGCTCAGCTACTGCTAGCAGCATCAATAGAAACAGCAAATCCACAACTCCAAAAAGGTTGTTGGATACCCGGAACGAAAAGAAATCGAGAATTCTTCTTCAAATACCCATTGAAAAACCCAAGTTTCTTTCCATTTTAGCTTCTGATTTTTTGATTTGGGATGCCATTTTCGAATCTGAATTTTTTTTTTTTGAGAAGAAGAAGAAACAGTTTATGTGTGTGTTCATTTTTTTATACAAATAAGAGATGAAGGAGTGTGTCCTAGAATCCGAGTTAAAAGGGAAGAAGAAGATGGAGTGGAGAAGGAGAGGGGAAAGCTCAATCCGCCATTCTCTCTGTCTAAGGGTCTGATAATGTGTGTATATTTTTATGTGAAGAAGAAGATGGGTAGGGGTCACGTTATTTCCGTGTCCCTAAGTTGTGAGAGATCTGATGGGTTTTAAAAAAAAATGGGTCGGGTCATGAGTTTGACCTGTTTTCTTGGGCTGGGGCGGTGAGTTTTGGGTAGTTTAGTTTGTGGGCTGACTTTGATTTGGGCTAGCCCACATTTGGGCATTTTATTTAAAGACTCACTTTCTTTCAACTTTCTTTTCTTTTTCTTTTCAAATAAAAATTATAAATCTAAATTAAACTCTAAAAAAAACTAGATCAACCTACCCAATTATATTAAGATCTAATTAATAATCAACACAACTAGTTAAACTAATTTGAGGGAAACTAAAAAAATTCAAAGCTAAAATCAATTTTTTTTTATTTTTGTATTTTGTTACACCAGTAACTATTGGTTAATTCTAAAAATATAAAAATAAAGCCTAAATGTCATGCGTAATATTTTTAGTATTTAATGATTTAAAAAAACTTAGACATGCAAGAAAAATGCAAACAATTAATAAAAATCTATAAAAATTCCTAAAAAGGGTAAATAAATAAAAAAAACTTTATTTTCTTGGAATTTTTTAGGAGTATTTCATATAGGGCAAAAATCACGTGCTTACAGCTGCCCCTCTTTGCTCGAAAACATAAAGAGTTTTCGGGCAAAGATAAAGTGAGCAATATGAGGGATTTTTGCATATTTGAAACTCCATGAAAAGCATTTTTTGAAAGAGTCTGACCGAACCTTGTTTCAGAGGTTGCCTACATATCCTTGGCTATAAAGGAATCAGGTCAGTGTAGTTCTAGAAGTTTTGGTAGCTAGGACTACCAGGAAGCCGTGATTTCACTGATATTGCTGCTGCTACTGCATGCTGACCTCCTTATTATACCAAAAGGAAAATCAAAGCTTAAGCTAGCTATTCCTATCAATTATGAGTTACAAGATTCCTATCTATAATTCTCTTGAACTTGATCTTGAGTCTTAGCTGATTTTGTTGTGGACTTCGATCTGAATCTTGATGCTCGCAAGTTATATGTGTTTACTTCTTCATGCAGAATTAGGACAAAATAGGTTCGGCGGAGCTCGTGATTTCAATCAGATTTTGAGCAATTTGTGCCTTTGCTTGCTTCACATTTGAGTTCATTTCTTTTCATTCTTTTCTTCTTTTCTTGACTCTGAATTGAGACTGATTTCATTGGTCATCTCGCACCTTGTGTCTTGAGGTCGACCTGCTTAAGATGCCAAAACAAACAAATGAACGAAATTTTTCTGCTCCAGTTTTCACTAGAAAAATTTCGCGAGTTAGTTATGACACATATCTAAGCAATCAAATCAGAATTGTGTAGGGAGATCTTCGGTTTTTTGGCCGAGATTTGGAAAGAAAAAAAAAAGCTCCTCAGTTTTTTGGCCAGGAGATCCTCAGTTTTTCGCCGGGATTTGGAAAGAAAAAGCTCCTCGATTTTTTTGGCCGGGAGATCCTCGGTTTTTTGGCCAGGATTTGGAAAGAAAAAGCTCCTCTATTTTTTGGTCGGGAGATCCTCGGTTTTTTGGCCGGGATTTGGAAAGAAAAAGCTCCTTGGTTTTTGCACGGGAGATCCTCGATTTTTTGGTCAGAATTTGTAAAGAAAAAGCTCCTCGGTTTTTTGGCCGGGAGATCCTCAGTTTTTTGGCCGGGATTTGGAAAGAAAAAGCTCCTCGATTTTTTGGTCGGGAAATCCTCGATTTTTTGGCCGGAATTTGGAAAGAAAAAGCTCATCGGTTTTTTGGCCGGGAGATCCTCGATTTTTTGGCCGGGATTAGGAAAGAAATGGCTCCTCAATTTTTTGGCCGGGAGATCCTCAGTTATTTGGCTGGGATTTGGAAAGAAAAAGCTCCTCAGTTTTTGGCCGGGAGATCCTCGGTTTTTTGGCCGGGATTTGGAAAGAAAAAACTCCTCGATGTTTTGGCCGGGAGATCATCGGTTTTTGGCCGAGATTTGGAAAGAAAAAGCTCCATGGTTTTTTCCAGGAAGATCCTCGGTTTTTGGCTGGGATTTGGAAAGAAAAAAGCTCCTCGGTTTTTTGGCCGGGAGATCCTCGATTTTTTGGCCGGAATTTGGAAAGAAAAAGCTCTTCGATTTTTTTGCCGGAAGATCTTCGGTTTTTTTGCCGGTATTTGGAAAGAAAAAGCTCCTCGATTTTTTGGCCGGGATTTGGAAAGAAAAAGCTCCTCGGTTTTTTGGCCGGGAGACCCTCGATTTTTTGGCCAGGATTTGGAAAGAAAAGGCTCCTCGGTTTTTGGCCGGGAGATCCTCGATTATTTGGCCGGGATTTGGAAAGAAAAGGCTCCTCGGTTTTTGGCCGGGAGATCCTCGATTTTTTTTGCCGGGATTTGGAAAGAAAAAGCTCCTCGATTTTTTGACCGGGAGATCCTCGGTTTTTGGCCGGGATTTGAAAAGAAAAAGCTCCTCGATTTTTTGGCCGAGAGATCCTCAATTTTTTGGCCGGGATTTGGAAAGAAAAAGCTCCTCGGTTTTTGGCAGGGCGATCCTCGATTTTTTGGCCGGGATTTGAAAAGAAAAAGTTCATCGATTTTTTGGCCGGAATTTGGAAAGAAAAAGCTCCTCGATTTTTTGGCCGGGAGATCCTCGGTTTTTTGGCCGGGATTTGGAAAGAAAAAGCCCCTTGCTACCATGATTTGTTTCTCTTTTGGGGTTTTCATTTTCATTTCTTTTCTTCTTCTCCCTTTTTTTTTCTTCTTTTCTTCTTCTTTTTATATTTTCCTTTTTATTTAGCAAAATGCATGAAAGAATTCTAGGAAAACTTCCTTTTTGGTCGTTTTCCTGCTGCAAAGTTGTTTCAGCGCGTGTGCATTTCATTTCTTTTAGGGCTGCACCTGCTTCTTGCACAGTTGCTTTGAATGGAACCTGTTTTCAATAAAAAACACTTTGTTAGTTTGAAACAGTGGTTGGTTTTGTGACCTTGATCATCCCAATTGCTTGATCCCAGCCCCCTTTCTGTTGAGAACTTTGCTGCTTGTTGGCCTTGAGGGTGAATCTTTTTTCAAACCGGCTGGGTTCAACTCTCAGGGTTTCGTTATGACTCGCCCGTGTGGGCTCTGACCTTTTCACTTTATTCAGCCCTTGCCTTTGATTTTCTTTCTTTTCCAATGTCTTTGCTTCGAAAGCATCAACCACTATGGTCAGTCGAGATTAGCCTGACGCACTCACTGAGGCTGGGCATTTTCTCCGGCTTTTGCCAGTCAGAGCCCGATAGAACCAATCCTGCCACCTTTATTTGTAGTAATTCTGGAATCAGAGTTAAACCGAAAGGGATTCAAAGAAGAAATATACAAAAGGCAAGCAGATGAGTTTAAAATCCAGGGTGCATACTGGCTTCAAATGATCATGACATGCTTCTTGGACTGGATGCCCGACCCACACAAACTTTCCAGCTTCTCGTGAACCCATTGATACGTATTTCAAAACCAGGGAACTATACTAGGACTCTTTTAGTGATGAGATGTCTTCTTTTCGGCTGATAGCGCCCTTTGTGAGTTTTCGCCAATCGACCTCTCTCATTTCTCTTCTCACTACCGCCCGATAGTGCTCTTTGCGAGTTTTTACTAAGCGGGCTCTCTCATTTTCATTCTCTCTACTCACCGTTGCCTTATGGTGCCCGAAGGTTTTCACTGATAAGACTCTCTCATTTTATTTCTCTCAATTTGAATTGTGTCAGATTCCAACAGTGACATTTTTCACTTCCCTGCCTTTGCCAATTGATCGGAAGGAATTGGACGAGGTCTTTGGGGTAAAAAGGATTTTGGACGGAACTACAACTTTGGAACCGTTTCGGCGGATTCATAGTCGAACCATCATATCATCTGCCCCAGTTTCAACTTTTGGGAAAATTGAGATTTTTGTTTTGGTGTGACTGAACCTCAGGGAGAGGCTGCCTACGTATCCTTTCGGAATCAAGTCAAACGTAGTTCAGGCAAAACATTGTTTCTTGTTTTTGTTTTTGTTTTTGTTTTGTTTTCCTTTCTTTCTTTTCTTTTGCTTTTTCTTTTCTTTTTCTTTTCTTTTCTTTTTTGTTTTTCTTTTCTTTTCTTTTCTTTTTCTTTTCTTTTTTCTTTTTTTCTTTTCTTTTTTTTTCTTTTTTTTTTCTTTTTCTTTTTCTTTTCTTTTCGTACTTCTGGGTTCGAAAGAGGGTAATCAAAGAAGCGTAACCGGCTCAAAGGGTTTACGAAGGATTGATAGTGTTTGGGGTAGCGGGAAGGAAAGCCTTCGTCATCTTAATTACACAAAAGTCATCACTCTAGGAGGTCTAGACATAGTACCATTTTAGTGCATCCGCATTGACTGCTGTTTCAGGATCATTTCCTTCAATGTCTCCCAGAGACAGTGCTCCTCTCGGAAATATTTTTCAGATGATGTATGGACTCTTCCAATTAGGAGCGAGTTTTCCTTTTGCTTCCTAGTGATGAAGGAGAATGCGTCTTAACACGACTTGTCCCATTTCAAAATTCCTGGGACACACCTTCTTGTTGTAAGTGCGGGCGATTCTTTGTTGGTACAAATACCCGGATGTGCCCTGAGTACAGCACCCTCTTTTGTTGTAATGTATGGACCTTTCCAACTCGCGAACCAATTTTCCTTCAATTGTTCCAATTCTTTGTTTTATTTCCTCAAGGTTACCTTCTTCATCATATTCCGGTTCTTGATT